>RJVU01048958.1:163326-179707 GCA_003731715.1 Anabarilius grahami | reverse complement strand
TTGACTTGACTTGACTTGACTTGACTTGAAGACCTGGGCCGTGGAGCGTGGGAGGACCTGGGCCGTGGAGCGTGGGAGGACCTGGACCATGGAGCGTGGGAAGAGCTGGGCCATGGAGCGTGGGAGGACCTGGACCATGGAGCGTGGGAAGAGCTGGGCCATGGAGCGTGGGGTCCCGGTGTACTGGAGGACCAGGGCCATGGTTTGGTGGTGTACCAAGCTCCGCAGACGCAGGAGCTTGGTACCTATAACCCCCCCCCCCGAAGGGGTTCACTTAGTCCATTACGGAAAATGTCCTTGAGTGCCACGTCATTAAAATTGACACGATGGCACACATCAAAAAAGTCCTGGACAAAGTCCTCAATAAGTCGATTACCTTGACGTAGGTTTAGGAGAGCAACTGCTGGGTTCATGGTGGGGGTCTAGCTTTCTGTAACGTTAGGGAGTCCACTGGAGGCGAGCGTTGTTAGAGAACCCATGTGCAGTTTTATTAAAGATGATCCAAAATACAAAATATAAACATGAACAAAAACAAAGACTTGACTTGACTTGACTTGACTTGACTTGACTTGACTTGACAACAGAAACGCACACCAAACAGCGGGTTACATAAAACAAAGCTAGACAAGAGCACAATGGAACATGAGGGCTATATATACAGGGAGACTCATAACAAACAAGGAACACCTGTGAACAATGAAGACAAAGGACCAATGGTAAGACAGAACTGAAATCACATGACAAAGACAACCAATCAGAACATGACACATGAGACAGGGTAAGCACATGACATGAACACATGAGGGCAATGGAATCACATGACACAGAACACATGGCAAAACAAACAAAGCATGACAATGAAAACAAACCATAAACAGTGAACATGAAACAATACCAAAACAAGACATGACATGACATTACACCCACCTATTGACAAGTGCAATCCTATATGAAATCCATGTGGGCAATTAACATGGGGCCATTATGGAACCCACGGACAATCCCATATAGAGCCCATTTTTCAGCCCATTTAAAACCCACATGGGCCCCACATACAAATATTGTCTGTGTTAAAGCTGGGACCGAGATGGGTCTTGCACAAGTTGCCCACTTGGGGCCCACCTAGAGGCAGATGCAATCCTGCATGAAATCCATCTGGGCAATTAACATGGGGCCATTATGGAACCCGCATACAATCCTACATAGGGCCCATTTTTCAACCCATTTCATACCCATATGGGCCCCACATACAAATGTTGGCTGTGGTGTGGCCTTAACCAGCTTGCGGCTACGGTACCATGCGCTAATGTTTACAGTGGATGTATCGCAATGGCTCGTAGACTCGCAGTCGTTCAAGTTTTATAGTTTGACCCAGATGGAGAAGCACCGGATGAAGAAGTTGCAACTCAACAGCTACAGCAGGATGTCTCAGAATGGTTAGTTTAAAACGGTACTTTAGTTGGTTTATGTATGCTGTTACAGTTATTATCATGTAGCTAATGCTAGCCTACATTGTTGGCTCTTCGTGTTGCTCTGATTTGCTATCGTATATAATATATATATATATATATATATATAATTATCAGCTATAGACACTAACCAGCGCAACTAAATTAGTCAGACCTCTGCCATTATAACAAATACCTTTTCGGATAGGTGCTGTTGTGGAAAATGTGCTACCATACCAACATCATTTATTTGTTTACATATTTTATATTTCATAAATCTTAAAAGTTTTTACAATCTTATTACAATTACATCAAGCTCTGCAATCTGGAAATGTGGATATCGCGTGTGCCATAACACCACAGTTAAGTTAATACGTTCTCAATAATTCTTTTTAATATCTATGTTCCTGTTTAAATTTATTTTTAAGCTAATATTACTATAAAATTGTAATATTACCATATTACCTACAGAATATTAGTTATTTATATATTTAGACTTTTTTTTTTTTTTTGAGAAAAGGTGGTGCCCCCCGGGAGTTGGTGCCCTACGCAAACTGCGTACTCTGCGTATAGGGAAATTATATTCAAGAACTTCACTGTATTACTCTGTACTGTCACCAAATTCAGTTCACACATCACTGATGTCCTGATAGTTAAACTACAACAATTATTTTGGGGAAATATCTTTTTGCATAATTTTTATGATTGTTTATATTGAAAAATATTTAATAACTTCACTGTAATACACTGTACTGTCACCAATTTCAGTTCACACATCACTGCTGTCACTTATTTTGGAAAAATCTATTTTTGTATAATTTTTATGATTTTTTGTAGTGAAAAATATTCAATAACTTGACTATTATAAAAATTATATTCAATAACTTCAATGTGATACACTGTACTGTCACCAAATTCAGTTCACACATTACTGATGTCCTGATAGTTAAACTACAACACTTATTTTGGAAAAAAAATATTTTTTCATAATTTTTATGATGTTTATAGTGAACAATATTTAATAACTTCACTGTAATACACTGTACTGTCACCAAATTCAGTTCACACATCACTGATGTCCTGATAGTTATACTACAACATTTATTTTGGAAAAATTTATTTTTGTATAATTGTAATGATTTTTTGTAATGAAAAATATGAAATAACTTGACTATTATGGAAAATATATTTAATAACTTCACTGTAATACACTGTACTGTCGCCAGATTCAGTTCACACATCACTGCTGTCCTGATAGTTAAACTACAACACTTAAATTGGAAAAATGTATTTTTGTATAATTTTTATGATTTGTTATAATGAAACATATTCAATCACTTGATATTATGAAAATTTATATTTAATAATTTCACTGTAATACACTGTACTGTCACCAAATTCAGCTCACACATCCCTGCTGTCCTGATAGTTATACTATAACACTTCTTTTGGGAAAATTTATTTTTGTATAATTTTTATGATTTTTTTTATTATGAAAAAAAATTCAATAACTTGACTATTATGAAAAGTATATTTAATAACGTCACTGTAATACACTGTACTGTCACCAAATTCAGTTCACACATCCAAAATGAGTGTTGTAGTTTAACTATCAGGACAGCAGAGATGTGTGAACTGAATTTGGTTACAGTTATTGAATATCATTTTCATAATATCAAGTTATGGAATATTTTTCATCATAAAAATCATAAAAATTATGCAAAAATATTTTTTTTTCAAAATAAGTGTTGTAGTATAATTATCAGGGCTGGATTTTCCGATAACGTTGTGTCTTGGCGTGCTACAAAGACTCTAAAGGTAGACCTTAACTGAAGATATACCGTTTCTAGGCGTGTTCCCCGAACTATCCCTTAGGAGGTTGCTTAAAGCTATTGAAAGAGATGCTTCCAGAGGTCATAGATCCTCTTCTTAATATCGTCAATTCATCTTTATCACTAGGATACATACCAAAAACTTTTAAGCTGGCTATTATTAAACCTCTTATTGAAAAACCACAACTTGATCCTAGAGAATTAGTCAATTACAGGCCGATCTCAAATCTCACTTTTCTGCCAAAAATACTAGAAAAGGCAGTATCATCACAACTATGTTCCTTTTTAGAAAGAAATAGTATCTGTGAGGATTTCCAGTCAGGATTTAGACCATACCATAGTACTGAGACTGCTCTCATTAGAGTTACTAATGATTTGCTCTTATCATCAGGTCGTGGTTGTATCTCTCTATTAGTGTTACTGGATCTTAGTGCTGCATTAGACACTATTGATCACAATATTCTTTTAAATAGACTCAAAAATTATGTTGGCATTAGTGGAATTGCATTGTCATGGTTCAAATCATACTTATCTGACCGTTATCAGTTTGTAGTAGTAAATGAAGAGATGTCATATCGATCACAAGTTCAATATGGAGTACTGCAAGGCTCAGTACTAGGACCGTTGCTTTTCACTCTGTACATGCTACCCTTGGGAGATATCATTAGGAAGTATGGCGTTAAGGCCCCGGTATACTTCAAACGAAATCGAAGAACGAACTGATGTGACATCATTTCGAACAAAATCAGGCCAAAACGAAGTTCGTTTTGTGTTCTTTTTGAAAGTTCAAAACGGCTTGCCAAAGTGAACTTTCAGGAAAAGTTCGCTCCAGCTGCAAAACACCTTCGTACTACCATTGGTCCGCGACGATAACGTAACAGGAGGTCTGCGCCGAGGCTCCGCCTTCACTCGCGTGAGACGCATCTTTGACTTATTTCGTGTATTGAATTCATCTAGGTAAGATCTCTGCGGGTGAAAACATGAACACACTGGATAGCCGCTTTATAGTACAAAATGAAGTTGTCCTTCTGATGAAATGAGGCACTGACACTGTTTTTCATGTTTGATACTGTAAAGCTGCTTGATTTTAAGCAATCTATTGAATAAAGTTATATGAAGATGTGACGTGACTGGAGTGCTAATTTGCAGAGCTCGTGCTAACAAACGAGTAATTTATACAGAGCTCATTCCTAGGCAACAATAGTTTCACTGGTGTAAGCAGCGAGGCCTATCGGACCTAGTTGAATCACCTCTGTATCAGCTGTTCAACAATGAGGTGTGTGAGCGCTGCTCTAGTTTGAGAAAAAAAAAAAGAAAAAAAAAAGGGGGTAGCGGACCTAGTTGAAACACCGCACACACAAAAAGAGGGAGCTTGGGACATGTGGTCTTCACATCACAGCCGGTGGAAACAATCGGGATAGGACTCAGGAAGAAATCATGTTCATGGATGTGATTATTAACGTTACTGTAGTATGAAGCAGAGCAGGACCGTGTGTTGTGGGAGCTGAACTAGGCCGCTGGAGCGATTGCGCAACACACGCTGCAAGCAGCGGACTTTTATTATGCCATAGTCGCCAACGCCGCTTCCTCTTTTCTGGTCATGAGTATGAGCTAACACAGCTCTGTTTATCATATTAGATACATTTGAGAGTGTTGAAAATTATGTTATAACGTTACTCTGTGCGTTCGCTCAGTGGCAGCTGCGAGACACTTTTTGAGACACACTGCAGTAAGCTAGATCGATTTTATAATATCATATTACATGCTGGATGGCTTGTGTTGATAAATGGCATGCAATTAATTTTAAAACGTATTGTATGAGACACGCCAGGCTCCAGCACCCTCCAATCACAGCACACACTATCCCCTGAATACTAATCACCGTCACCTGCACCTCATCAGCACGCTCATCACCAGCACTACTTAAGACACTTACACACACAGTCACATTGTCCGGTCTCGTTTGCATCTAAGGACTTACCTGAATGCTTACCTCAAGGACTCCTCTTGCTACTTGCCTGTACTCCGTGTACCCAAGCTCCTCTCCTCGTCTTCGATCTGGTGTGAAGTGTTGTTTGAAGTCATCTACTCCATTCAGCAAGTATCATTCTCCCTTGTCACTCTGCAACCACAAAAGGACAGTATCATTCTCCATATCATTCATCAGTCACGAACTTGCATCTGTTTACTCACCTGTTGTCATCCATATACTCTGCTTGTGTTCAATAAACTACCTGTTAACCTAACTTCTGTCTCCTGGCTGGTCCTATTGTAACAGAAGACCGGACCAAAACAGCGGAACACAAGCATGAGTCAATCGGATCCCTTCCAGGATTTGGTGGATGCGTTTCGTCGCACTTTCAATGTGCAACCACCATCACAAGCGCCACCGCCAGCTCCAGCTCCCGCTCCCGCCATCACTTCCGCATCCACCATCACCTCTCCCTCACTACCAGCGTACACCAGTCCTATGGCCAAACCGGCGCCCTACTCTGGTTCGGCGCAGTTCAGGACTCTTGCTGCCCGGAGCGGATGAAACGAACAAGCGCTGCTGACGTCATACCGTCAAGGACTGGATCCTCGAGTGCGGTTGCATCTCGCTGTATACGAGGATACCATCGGGCTTGAACGCTTCATCCAGCTCTCCATATGCTTCGCCACTCGTATGCAGTCGTGTCTCGAAGAGCACCAGGGTCAGAGCCTTCACAACACCTTCCTCTGCCGGCCAGAATCCGTCAGCACTCCAGAACCAGCACATGAACCCATGCAAGTGGAATCATCACGGCTGACTCCGACGGAAAGACAGAGAAGGCTGACCCAGAATTTGTGCTTATATTGCGGATTACCGGGGCATGTACTCTCCTCATGTCCTACACGTCCTCCACGTCCCATGGCGAGTGTCATTATATCTACTCTACAGACGCAAAAGCCACTCACCACGACTATAACTCTTACTGCTGCCGATGTTTCTCTTCCAGTATCCGCCCTCCTCGATTCTGGGTCAGCGGGAAATTTCATCTCTGGCGCCCTCTGTCATCAGCTCAACATTAAGACCAAGAGCATGCCGACCACCTACCAGATCCACTCAATAACAGGCAGACCTGTGAGTAATAGACGAGTCAGCAGCATCACGGAACCAGTTCAACTACAAGTCGGAGTGCTGCATCTCGAACACATTCAACTGCTGGTTCTGGAGGGTTCCACCGCTGACGTGATACTAGGGTATCCGTGGTTGCAGCAGCATGATCCCATCCTCTCTTGGAAAACTGGAGAAGTCCTGAAGTGGGGCGAAACCTGCTTTCCCAAGTGTTTCTCTGACCTACCGGTTCCCAAGTCTCCTTGCTCCAACGTTATTCCAGTCTGTGCCACATCCGTTGAGCGTCCCCTCGAGAAACGATCTGTGGATCGTCCTGCTACGCCCCCTTCAGCGACGTATTCTGCCCCAAGAGAGCCTCCAAGCTGCCTCCACACCGGCCATGGGACTGCGCCATCGACCTGCTTCCGGGTGAGTCAGTGCCAAGGGGTAAAATTTACCCCTTATCCATCCCGGAGGAGAAGGCCATGGTGGATTACATCGAGGAGGCATTGGCTCACGGATATATCCAACCATCTACTTCCCCTGCTGCATCCAGCTTCTTCTTCGTGGCGAAAAAGGACGGAGGCTTGCAGCCATGCATCGACTATAGAGCTCTCAACGGCATCACTGTCAAATTCCGGTATCCCCTTCCTCTCGTCCCAGCTGCCCTGGAACACCTCCGCGGAGCCACTGTGTTCACCAAGTTGGACCTCCGCAGCGCCTACAACCTGATCCGGATACGTGAGGGGGACGAGTGGAAGACCGCCTTCCTCACGCCCACCGGCCATTACGAATATTTGGTCATGCCGTACGGCCTGGCCAACGCCCCCTCCGTCTTCCAAGACTTCATCCACGAGGTGCTCCGGGAGTTCCTCCACAAGTTTGTGCTGGTGTACATAGACTACATTCTGATATACTCCCGGAGTATGGCCGACCATCAACGCCACGTTGCGGAGGTCCTGCAACGCCTGAGAGACTTCCACCTCTTCCTCAAGGCTGAAAATTGCTCATTCCACCAGTCCTCAGTGCAGTTCCTTGGTTATAACATCGACCACAGTGGCATCCGGATGGACGAGGGGAAGGTGGCAGCTATCAAGAACTGGCCAACTCCCACTACCGTCAAAGAGCTCCAACGTTTCCTCGGCTTCGCCAACTTTTACAGAAGATTCATCCAGAATTACAGTTCCATTACCAGCCCACTTACAACCCTCCTCCGCAACAAGCCCAAGTCTCTGTCCTGGACTCCATCTGCCACAAGAGCATTTGACACCTTGAAACAAGCCTTCACGACCGCTCCACTCCTGGTGCATCCCGACCCTGACAAGGCCTTTGTCGTGGAAGTCGACGCTTCAACCACCGGAGTTGGAGCGATATTGTCGCAGCAGCAGGGGAACCCGAGCCGACTCCATCCATGTGCCTTCTTCTCCCGCAAGCTCAACCCGGCGGAGGTGAATTACGACATCGGCAACAGAGAACTTCTAGCAGTCAAGCTGGCCCTCAAGGTGTGGAGGCATTGGTTAGAGGGAGCCCCACACCCATTCCTAGTCCTAACGGATCACAAAAACCTGGTGTACCTTCGAGCCGCCAAGAGGCTCAATCCTAGACAAGCCCGGTGGGCTCTCTTCTTCACACATTTTAACTTCACCATTTCCTACCGTCCTGGCTCCAGAAATATCAAAGCTGACGCCCTGTCACGTATCCATGCTCCAGATGAGAACACTGAAGAACCCGAGTTTATCCTACCTGAACAAATGATCGTCAGTCCCATCACCTGGTCTCAAGAAACTCTCCCTCCTTCCAATGTCTCCACCAACATTCCGCCGGGTTGCCCCCAGGGCTTGCAATACATCAACCGAGCACGGCGCACTCCACTGATCCACTCTGCACACTCTTCATTAGGCACTGGCCACCCGGGGGTCAATGAAACCCTCTCAAATTTTACCTCCGACGAAATTCTGACAGTGTCAGAAGATTTGGCGCACAATCCTGCAGTGTGACTTCTCCTACGACGAACGTCAAATTGTCTTCGTTTTTCAAGACAAGCCGTGATCAAAATTCACGCTAGAGATGTCTTTGTTAGCCACCATTTCAGTCCCGTGTGTAATGCAGCTCACTGTCATCGAATGTGTATGTTTTGATGAAGTAAAACTCCGGACGAGTTTTAATGCACGCATCCGTTTTTAACGCATCTTGATTGTCGTACAGTCTGACATTAATGACAGCTGAGATCCCACAGTATGACATGAGGATCATGTTCGTACAGTCTGACAAGCAACAATCCTAAAGGACTGTTATAAATCGCACAGTGTGAACCAGCCTTTAGATGAGGGAGACATGCAAAATGTGCAGTGGTGGGGGGTCCCCAGGACAGGTTTGAGAACCACTGACTAAGAGAACAAAATGTTCAGTTTTACTCAAATTAGGGTGATGCAAAAATGAGTATACCCCACTGAAAGTCTCTGGAGCAAAGCTAAATTTTAGACTACAAATTAGTGTTGTCACGATACCAAAATTTTGATTTCGATACGATACCTAACTTAAATATCACGATACCGATACTTAAACGATACTACGGCAAAAACCTAAAACAGCAGGACAAGTAAATAAATAACACATATGACAGAACTTCTTTCTTCACCAGTGTGCAGGCTGATAATTCTTTGAGCTTCATTGCCGTGAAGTTAGAGTTAGATTTAATATAATTTTTAATGTTTATTATTTTTATGCTCAATAAAATTGTAAATTATTTGCTGTTATGCTTTTTTGCTGTTNATTATTTTTATGCTCAATAAAATTGTAAATTATTTGCTGTTATGCTGTTTTTTTTTTTTTACATGTAGGTGTTTTTGACAGTAAGATTATTGTAAAAATTAGATTACTGTAAATACTTAGAGCAATGTTATTAAAGAATAAATTGGTTTAAAATAACTGTATATACCCTTCACATATTTATGTATTTTTAAACTAATTTTATTTTTGCAACCAGATATCACTTATTAAACTTAGATTTTATTTAGAGCATAAACATAATGCTGGTATCACACTAACCTATCGCTCTTTAAATTCTTTGTACAAATCGGGATGTTTGTCGGCAAGATGCTTTTGACTCCCTTCGCTTGCGTTATTTTGTAACATCTTTTGCAGACGGGCTTTGTGGTGTCCGTGGGCTTGCCCTGACTGTCGGCAATGTAAGCAAAATAATGCCACATTTCGCTTCGTGCATCTGCTTTCTCAACAATTTGTGAACGGGCTGCAAGAGCACCTGTATATGCAACCATACCTCTCGTTTCGTCACCATAAAAGCCGTTGCGCAGTTGAGAGGAATAAAGACGCACTCAATATGCCGCGCTGCACGCACACTGGCCCCTGCTGTCGCACTTTAGGAAATACAGCTGGCACTCAAAGTACCGGTACTAATAAAATGAAGAACCGGACCATTTTTAAAAGCAGGGTATCGCGATACCTTTCTAGTACCGGTATATCGTGCAACACTACTACAAATGTCTAATTTAACAAGAATTCAACCACAGGTGAGTCTAATTATTCATTACACAGGTGTCCAGCAGACAGTTGACTATAAAAGGGTGTTAAAACCCCTTCCCATTTCATGTTGGCAGCAATGGCACCACATGGAAGAGAAATGTCACAAGACCTGAGAAAGAAAATTATTTATTTACACCAGAAAGGTGAAGGCTACAAGAAGATCAGCAAAGCTTTACTTATCAGTCAGAATACTGTAGCAAAACTGGTACAAAACTTTAAAAAAGATGGAACTGCAACCATCTCACAGAGATGTCCAGGTCGTCCACGGAAGTTAACACCTCGACAGGAGCGTCTTCTGATGAGAAGGGTTGAAGATAATCGGCATGCAAGTTCACTGCAGTTATCTTAAGAAGTAGAAAGCCAAACTGGGGTGACTATTTCCCTTGAGACAATACGGCGTACACTGCAGAGGAATGGCATGCATGGGTGCAGTCCAGGAAAGAAGCCTTTTCTGAAGCCCAGGCACAAAAAAGCCCGCCTAGAGTTTGCCAGGGCCCATGCTGACAAAGAAGAAGACTACTGGGACTCTATACTCTGGAGTGATGAGACCAAGATAAATGGTTTTGGAACTGATGGCTTCAAAACTGTATGGTGACGCAAAGGTGAAGAATACAAAGAAAAATGCATGGTGCCTACAGTGAAACATGGTGATGGCAGTGTCCTTATGTGGGGCTGCATGAGTGCTGCTGGTGTCGGGGAGCTGCATTTCATTGATGGCATCATGAATTCACAGATGTTCTGCTCTATACTGAAAGAGAAGATGCTACCATCACTCCGTGACCTTGGTCGTCGTGCACTTTTCCAAAATGACAATGATCCTAAACACACATCTAAGGCCACTGTTGGATTTCTGAAGAAGAACAGGGTAAAAGTGATTCAGTGGCTCCTGATCTGAACCCAATCGAAAACCTATGGGGAAAGTCTCTAAAAGAGGTCATTCTTAAAGAATGGAAAAAGATAGATGTTGCTGTCATGATCCTGGCTTCTTCTCCTCTTTCTCTGTCTCCCTCTTGTGGTCACACACTCACGCACACACTTCCACTTCTCCGCTCATTATCGCTTTCAGCTGGTTCCCCTTTCATTCCCTTCTCCTCACCTGTCCCCTTTTTCCTCTTGATTATCTCGGCTTCTTATTCCCTCTTCCTAGCCCTGTCTTGTTGTCGGATTATTCAATGACCTCTCGTGAGAAACGTCTGTTCTCCTGTCCTGTCCTGTCCTGTCCTGTCCTGTCCTGTCCTGTCTTATCTGTGGAGAGTGAAGTCACTATTTCTGTTGTGAGTTATACTGCCTTTGGACTGTGTATTATCCAGCTGTGCCTGTTTGCAGAGTACCTGTTCTGCGCTCGCCCTTGGCTGTTCACCCTGACTGCTGCCTTCACTATTCCTGACCGGCTGAATGCATCTCGGGGTCCCGGCCTCTGTCCTCGTGGAAGTTTATGAAGATTTTCTTTCGTCTGGCTGTTTCTGTTCTGGCTCTGGTTTATGCCTAGGATTTGTGTTCTAATTACTCAGAGAGGACTATTTACTTTATTCATTAAAGACTGTTAACCGCTTCCCGCCCTGGTCTTCCTTTGTTCATACCTAACAGTTGCAAAATGTCACCAACTTGTTCATTCCATGCCTAGAAGGCTTGGTGCTGTCATTAAAAATCATGGAGGCCATACAAAGTACTAGATGTAGTAGTTTTTGTTGTGGGGTGTACTCATTTTTGCATCACCCTAATTTGAGTAAAACTGAAAAATGTGTAATCTAAGTAATATTATTAAGCTTACTTTTATGTTATAAGTTAAACAGATGTTATATTAAACTTAGTCTTGTCAACATTTTGGAAATTGTTTTTGTGTTCATTGAGATATTGTTTAAAATGTAATTTTTTTTAAAGGGGGTGTACTCATTTATGCTGAGCACTGTATGTTAGCTACTTGACAAACTAGTGTTTTTCTCTGAGGCATGGTATACCATGGTACTCGCAAAAAAAAATCAAAAAAATTTGATTTAAACAATAAGACTAAACATATTGTCAAAAAACAATTAGTTTTCTGTCTACAAACATAACCAAACAGTTGTTCCCTTGCCTATTAAAACATGTAATATATTAAAGCGTCTTTGGAAACCGAGGGTAACGCGGGTATGACGCAATTGACAGGGGACTCCTCACACGTCCCGGAGCCTTGGTTAAAATTGCAATTTTCTCACAATTTACAAATAGTTGGAAAAATTTGGGATATTGTAAGTACTCAAGTGAACAAAATATATAACACTGGCCTAGTGATTTTTGGATATTTTACTGCAAAAATCTTACATAGTTTAACTTTAAAGCATAACTTTAAGTATATTTAGTGTACTTTTATGTGCTAAATTGAAACAACTTTAAGTATACTTAGGGGGCTTTCACACTGGGCTCGTTTACCGCGGTCCGAGCCCGGGCACGATTGTTCACGGTGCCCCCCGCAGCGTTGGTCTGGTTTCACACTCAAACTGATTCTATTGAACCCTGATGCGTTTGTGTTCACCTTATGTCATCACAGACGTGCAAGGAGCATGACAGAAAACAGAACGCGGGTCAATACATTTTTTTTTTATTAATGTTGCTATTATGTGCAGCAGAGTAAATGACACTTGTGTTTACTGTATGTGCGCCGCATGTAGATGGTTTTCCGCTGTTTGCAAGCAGCCTATTTTGAGGAGACAGCTGATTGTCATTGATTTGCCACTCTGATTGCACTGGCAAAGCGCGAATACCCTGCAGGCTCAATCCTGCTCGAATCCAAGATAAATCATCAACACTATCATCTCTTACATGTGTTTTATTTAAGTAAATACATTACAATTGGCAAAAACGCATGCGCAGGTTACTTTACTTCTTGAACAAGTGCGCACCCGAGTCCATGTTGCTTTCATATTACATTTCATCAACCGAACTCAGACCACCTCCTTCAGGTAGTCTCAGGTTCGGTACCCCGGTGCGCGGGATCGCATGACATTTTTCACATTAGCGTTTTTTTAATGCAAACCGCACCCCGTTTCGAACTAAACTGCCAGTGTGAAAGCCCCCTTAGTACACTTTAAGTATACGCCTGTGTAGGGACTAATTACATGCTTGATTAGTGATATTAAAGTCTACTTTATTTGTGTTATAAGTATACTTTATTTGTGTTATATTTTGTGTTATAAATATACTTTGTGTTATAAGTATACTTTATTTGTGATTTAAGTACATTACAAATTAATTACAAGTGTCTTCCGAACACACAAGGAATATACTATGAATATATAATTTTACAGGTAATAGTATAGGCTACTGTATGCTCAGCAGGGATGTGCACAGACATTTTGGGGGGCAGGAGCTCAAGTGGAAAAAAGGGCACTTCTCATAATTATTTATTTAAAAAAATAATAAACAAAACATTAAATGTATTAACACACAACTCTGACTTCCATACCAATTTATTTTAATTCCCTCACACTCACACAGTTGATTCATACTCCACAGGTTTTTACAAAATAATCAGTTCACACAGAGACCATGGTCTTCTTTAGTATTCACTAGGTTTATCACAACAGCAAAGAAAACTATGCCTAAATGTGCATGTTTTCTATGCTACTATTTAAGTAGCTATATATTTAGAATAAATGTCTGCACCAAGGAGAGGGACATAGTTTCACTAATAATTTGTTTATTTTGCACAAATCAATAAATCATTTTAATTCTTTTGGTGTTATTGGAATACTTCTAGTTCTTTCATGCAGTGGACAATTTTAAGATTTTGGTCTATTTTTGCTTACATATCTTTTACTCTAATGGAAAGAAAACTTCCAAAATACACATTTAGATGGTGTTCGTTTTAAGCCTACTACCCTCCGTCTTTTGCATCAGTAGATTTCTTCTAAATTAACCAAAACAAGCTAATTTGCAAATTTAAACACATCAAGAGTCTTTTCCCCTGAAATGTTACAAGTACATATGTATTATAACAAATGCCTGTAGAGGGCGCCAAAAGCCTGGTAATTGTTGTTGTTACACAGACAGCACAATCAAATCCTTGTTTTTGGCCAACCAGCAATATTAAAAAAAATATTAGTCAAATAATAATAATAATAATTATAGGCCACTTCTTTATGATAGAAATGCTACAGCCACTGTAATTTCTTCAACAAGAATATGTGGACATCAAAACATGTACACTCAGAGCGAGGGTTTAAACTATTCTCCTGTGTAAGCATAGGTTTAAGAATGATAGCATTATGCAATGCTGTATTATGATTTTTTTAATGGTTTTAATAAATCGTGCATCCTTAGAAAACGGTCCAATAATGCGGTTCATGGATTTGCGTCCGTGGAATGCTCCACTTCTGGTATTGACAGCCCTACAGATATCTTTTAAAACACGCTGCATAGCACATTAAAATAATTGAAATTATAATACGACACCTATCAAATCAGGCAGATGCATTGCTGGTGGTCAAATTATTAATGCGGCGTATAAATAATCTCAGCCTTAAATAGCTAAAACTTCCACATGTTTGTGAACATACATATGCTACCTGAAAGAGATGCACAGGATTCATCTAGGGCTTTTTTGTTTTTCGCTTCTCATCGCCAGACAGTTGTTGTCTTTTCCCGGGCATAATTGTCACCAGTTTTCAGCCAATAGCAAACACGAGGTGGGGCGGGGCGCGCGTGCGTGCACCGTGCAGGAATGGCGTGTCACGGAGGGAGGGCATCTGAACTCGACAAAGCCGACCTGACATTTAGTTGTTTTTTTATTTCAGTAAATATATTTGTTTGACAGGGAAGCTGTGTGCAAACAGGATATATTCATTCATTTATGTTTTTTTTGTTTTTTTTTAAAGCACCCCAGAAAAAAGGGCGCTTTCTCTAGAGGAAGATAAAGGGCAGGTACTCAAGCCCCCTTTTATGTCTATGTGTGCACGTGCCTGATGCGCAGTATCTTTGGCTTATTCCAAATACTAAAAAATTACACACTTTGTAGTCAATAACAATATACTTTGTTATTACTTAGCTATACTTTGTACAATATATAGTAGTCAGCATTTGAAGTGGATCAAAATCTTTCATCGAACTTGTCCTAAACTTGTTTTGATCCACTTTACTGTACTTTGAATTATATAATCTCACACAGTACAGTATTATAATTGTGCTACCATTTAACTACTGTTTAATGAATTACTTAGGAGACATTTTCCCAATGTTGAATGCATTTGTTTTCAAGGCCATTCAAATAAATAAAATGTAACAACATCACTAATGAAGAGACATTTTTTAACAAGTCCAATGGTTTTTATTTAAACTTCACATGGTTTCAGCAAAACTTACCATGTTTTTCATTAAAGAACACTGAAAAAAAACAAACATTATTGGACCAATGGCCATACTGACCCTCTATACACAAATACAAATTACACATTATATTCCATTTTCTGATGAGCCGCTCATTATTACACTTGCGTCTGTTGGCCGCCTACACAGAGGCAGTTGACTGCAGAAACTTGTGAGTTTCTGCAGGTAACAGCATCTGTTAACAGAATATAAAAAAGATATAAGGTCTGACAGCATGTTCAACTTTTTAGTCATGTTTACAATAGTCTGTCTAAATCCTACATTGAACCAATACTTTTTTTGAACAGCAAATGAGGATTAGCAGTAGGGAACTGTATCTGTACGGTATGTCGATATTGTTTCCAGTACATAGTCAAGCATATACACTATACGACTCTTTATGAATTAATATCATACAGAATACAGGGCAATTTGACCAATCATAAGAACGGGGTGTTTTGGTGCTGCATACAAGTGCCATAAACCACCACGCACAAACTCAAAAAGGTGATGTCAAGCTGAAACCTCATTCTCTGTTTGTTAAAGCATAACTAAGTATCGACAGTTTTTGTTTGTGAAATTGAGAACAATAATTTAGTGATCGGAAATAACTGGTAGACTACAACTTACCTCCAAATAGCATGACTTTTTCTCCGGTACTTTCCGGGATCGCGTAGGCCATTTTATTCCTAGCCGGTTGTCATCGCCTTCAAGGTCAGGCTGCGATGTCACTTGATTAAACTGGTCTGAATTCCCAAGATTGAGCGATATATTGCGCTTTCAATGTTTTATTAAATAAATAATGCATTTCGACATTGTACTTGCGACATTGCAAGCCATTGCAAGTGAGCGAGGGGGATTCAGACGTCAGAAGCTCTGATTGGCTGAAGGCAGTGAGCAACAAAATCTGATTGGTCACAGACCAAGTTGAATTCCGATAAGACTCAACCACTCAACTCATATTTTCTTGCATGTACTTGTGCTGCTGGTATGTTGTTTAATATAGATTTATGTATACGATTGTAACATGATTATTTTCTGCCAGTGTAAACTTATTAAACATATTTACACATATTTGCAAATTGAAGGCTACACTGCATATATATATATATATATATATATATATTAAAAATGGCTTTTAA
>RJVU01048958.1:119338-163315 GCA_003731715.1 Anabarilius grahami | reverse complement strand
AAAAAGGGCTTTTAACGCATTAGTGATACATTTTAACACTTTCTGAAAGAAATAAGCACAAGCAATGAAATTAATTCCAAGCATGTATAAGTAAACTTAAAAATTATACTCAAATTTAACTTTAAATACACTACAACTTCAGGATATTAAATAATGTATTTTTAAATATACTTTCAGTGCATTGTTACAATGACTATTTTGAGCATACAGTTTAAAATATACATAAATATATTTTAATGTAATGTTGTTCAAATAAGTACACTTTAAAAAATTACACAGAACATTTATTTTAAGTATATATATTCTTTTAAAGTATGTTTAAAGCTGTATTGTGAAAATAGGTAAATGCATGATGCTAATATATTTCTTACATATTTAAAGATGGTACAATTTTTTGTTAGTATATTTGCAATGTACTATTGAAAAGGGAATATATTTTAAATACAATAAAGTATACTTTTTTTTTTCACCAGGATGGGCTCTGAACAAAGTCAAGAGCACTTTAGGTACATAACCCTGTAGCATCTGGATAAAATCCGTCTTAGTCAACCAACTTTGGAATTTTCAGAATGCTTTTAGCCTCCTGAACGGTGTATGCAAATCACGAATCGTCTCCGGCCGGTCTAGTAAAAGACTGGGATTTGGCATTTTTGTGGCCCTGTCAGAAACTAACCAGAGAACCCCAGTCCCCAGCTCTGGGGACTTCAAAAGAGTCCCTCATGTGGGTTAAGTGCCAGACCAGCCAAATCCCAATACACACCACACACACACACACACACACGAACACACGTTCGTTTTTGTGAAATGTGGGGACATTCCATAGGCGTAATGGTTTTTATACTGTACAAACTGTATTTTCTATCCCCCTACACTACCCCTACCCCTAAACCTAACCATCACAGGAAACTGTGCACACTTTTACTTTCTCACAAAAATTCATTCTGTATGATTTATAAGCCTTTTGAAAAGTGGGGACATGGGTAATGTCCTCATAAGTCACCCTCTCCTTGTAATACCTATGTCATACCCATGTCATTATACACATTTGTGTCCTGATATTTCACAAAAACATGCCCACACACACAGACACACGAACACACACACACACACGTATTGAAGATTGTATGTGCAAAATATGACTATGCCTAAGTGTACCCGCCGTTGTATTTCAAATTGCATATAGGTATCCCTACTGTATAAGTTTAGCTAGGACTGTAGTTGTGCTAGTGTCATTTCTAACGATAAAATTTGACTGTAAACTATAACTTCTCTTGTATGCCTTTCCCACCTGACAAGTTTGGTTTCTTTGTAAAGCTCTCTTTATGCCTCATTTAACAAGGTATGTCACATTACTGTAAAATGCATTGTTCTATTTTTAATGGTACTTTGGAGAAAATTATGCAAATCGAGCCACAAGACAAGACAAGACAAGACAAAGAAAAGTTTTGCCTGCCAGGATTGCCCACGCATCTATTGGCTGTTTCACCCAAGGAGGTGTGTTGGCTTGGTTTTCCATTAAAGACAACAACACGCAATTTTTCCTTTGTCTCTCGATTGTCTCTGAATTGTCCATCGCCCTCTCGTGCACGTCTCTCCCGGACGTCTCAGGCGACCGCGCTTCCATCACGCGCTATTCTTCCTCGGGACGACCATCTTCTTGGCACAAGCTTTGCTGCTGCGCTCAGAGCTGCACTTCAGGAATGGCAACTTGACGAGAAAAAACTTTCAGCCATAACCACCGACAACGCTGCCAACATTTATGCCGCAATCAGGTCCCTGCATTGGCCGTGGCTTAACTGCTTCGGTCACAATCTAAACTTAGGCTGTCACAAAAGCATTGCATGACCAGAGGCAAAAAACCGAGCGCGCCCTCGGACTATGCCGTAATATTGTCGGGGCCTTTTCACACAGCTGGCAACCTAAGCATGAACTCCACAAGAAGCAAGTGGACTTGGGACTCCCAAAACATAGTCTCATAACGGTAAGCATAAAACATGCAGAGAGTTCCTCAGGGGCAGGGGCTCAAATGTAAAAAAAGGGCATATATATATATATATATATATATGCTTTGCATCACATAAATAAATTACATTTAAAAGGCTATATTAAAATAGAAAACCATTTTTTAAATTGTAATTTTTTTCCTGTATTTTTTATCAAATAAATGCAGGCTTGATGCGCATAAGGGACTTATTTAAAAAAAAAGTGCATGCAAATTTGATCAAATGGAATAATATACATTAATGGACTTATTTATTTATGCATTCATTCCTTTATTTATTTATTTAGGCCTATTCATTCATTCGTTTATTTAGGCCTATTCATTCATTCATTCGTTTATTTAGGCCTATTCATTTATTTATGCCTATTTATTCATTCATTTGTTTATTTAGGCCTATTCATTCATTGAATCGTTTATTCATCATTCATTCATTAATTCATCCATCCATCCATCCATCAGCAGGATTGCGCAACTCGCTGGGGCTCCAAACTGGCAATGGTGGAGCGCATCCTCGCGCAGGCCCAAGCGATCAGACATCAGCCTGTCCCTGACCCGGCAGGACATGGACGTCTTGAAAGCTGTTCACGAAGCACTGAAACCAGTCGGTGACTTCACTGATATTTTGTCAGGAGAAAATTATGCGACCAGTTCCTGTATCCTCCCCATACTACAGCTCTGCAGGGAAAATGTGTTGGCTGCGTCAGAAAATGACCTCCAGCTAACAAAGTCAATAAAAACTTTTTCTAACAAAGCTGGAGGCCAAGTATGAATCCGATTCAGTGCGCAAAATAATGCGAAAATGCACTTTCCTCGACCCTCGTTACTGTGGAGGATATGAGACGGATGACAATGCATTGGCTGAGACCAAGGCTGAATTACAGGCTGAGATCGTGAGCTTAGAGGCAGCAGGTCCAGTGGCCATCAGAGTGGAAGAGGGAGAGGCGCAACCCGAACCCTCACGAAAAAAGATGACTCTGGGAAGTATGCTACAAAAAAAAACGATGCAATGGCAGGTCCCGTCATCGGCACCGTAGAGGACCGAGTCGGAGCTGAAATAACAGCCTACTGTTTGGAGCCAGTTACTCAAGGAGACGAGGACCCACTTCTCTGGTGGAAAAATGCTGCCGGGCGTTTTCCCCAGATGTCGCGAGTGGCACGAAAGTACCTGTGCGTCTGTGCCACAAGCACACCATCGGAGCGGGTTTTCAGCACCGCAGGTAAAGTTGTCTGTCCACAACGTGCCCTGTTAAAGCCGGACAAAGTAAACATGCTGGACTAGATTTGATGCCACTTGCCATTCGTTCCTATTCGCACTGTGTTTATTTTTATTTATTTAATTGATTCAGGTATTTTTTATTTGGTTTTCGTTAAAACAATATTGGAAAGAAGACTGGAAAGAAGTTTTTATTTAGGCCTATTGCTTTGCAATAATTTTCATAATATGGATGTTTATGTTAATTCAACTCTGGTTGACTGTTGTGGGTCTATTTGCACTTTTTTTATAAGCTGCTCTTTGTTATTAAAAGTTGTTCGGGCGGTGTGATTTAATTTAATTGATTTGTGTGCGCGTCTCTGCGCGAAAACTGTTCTGGATGTTTATGTTAATTTAATTCTGTTTGACTGTTGTATTTGCACTTTTTTATAAACTGCTATTTGTTGCTAATAAAAGTTGTTAATATTGTTGTGCATGTTATTTTGTTATTGTTTCAGTATTAGTGTTTGGTATTCAGTTTCTGAACGGTTTAGGCACAAGCCAACAGTTTAGTGATGCTGTTTGAGCCTTACGTCATAATTTTTTTTATTATTCACGGTAATACCGTATACCGAGGTAAAATAGGGAGGAGGTTTGACGGTATCAACATTTGGATACCGCCCAAGCCTAATCTGGGAGATGCTGGAGACAATAGCATATGCTGTACAGAGGTAAGTGCTGACAGGTAAGTGAGTCCTTCTTCAAACAAGTCCAGACAAAGTGCCAGAGTGATGTGTGTGCTTAAATGCTGCTTGTGTGATGAGGTGATGATGATCAGGTGCAGGTGATTGCTGAGCGTGAGCAGAAGGAGGGATGATGGGAAATGGAGTTTGTGGAAGGTGAGAGAGATGGTGACCGTGACAGATATATAATATTTGGGTAATATAATATTTGGGTTTATGGAAAACAGTAGAGATAAGTGAGACTGAGACAATAATGATAATACTTGATGCATCTGCAGAATAACCATTTGATAGAGGAATACAAGTAGCTATAATAAAAAGAAATATAGTAATGTTATGAAAATAAAATTTCTAAGATTTATGGAACTATTTATGAACACCTGTTAAAGGATTAGTCCACTTTCAAATAAAATTTTCCAGATAATTTACTCACCCCCATGTCATCCAAGATCATTCATGTCTTTCTTTCTTCAGTCGAAAAGAAATTAAGGTTTTTGATGAAAACATTCCAGGATTATTCTCCTTATAGTGGACTTCAATGGCCTCCAAATGGTTGAAGGTCAAAATTATAGTTTCAATGCAGCTTCAAAGGGCTTTAAACGATACCGGACGAGGAATAAGGGTCTTATCGATCGGTCATTTTCGAAAAAAAATGTAAATGTATATGCTTTATATAAACAAATGATTGCCTTGCACGTGTTTCCGCCAAAACCGCACTTCCGTATTCTTCAAAATGCTTACGCTGTATGTCCTACGCCTTCCCTATTCTACTTACGGAACGAACGCAGTGCCAGTTCTGTTTTTTCCATAAGTAGAATAGGATCCATGGTTTAGTATAATTTGAAAGATGCGCGGTCGCGACTGCGCGCGAGTTGCGTCCGGGCGCGGAATATATATATATATATATATATATATATACAGTATATAGTATACCCGGACCTTAAGAGTCTGTCTCTCTCATTCAAAGTCAGCTGAATGCTGTTATCTGAGCCTAAGTGATAACAAGCTATTAATAGTAGAGCACAGTGCTCCAGTTGAAAATCATAGACACAGAGATGTTAAAAGAAATGATTGCTATGAAGAGGGCAGTTTGTTGTTAAATGTGTCAAAGTAATGACTTTAAAGAGGTCTTTAAATACAGACCTTGAATGATAGATGGTTACATTTTAGACTAATTTATTCTATGACCAGTAACTTTTTTGTCTAGTCATTAGTCTCCACCATGATACAGGGCCAATGGCTCCGGTCACAGATGCAGTAGAACATTACACTGAATGGATAGTTGTGAGAACTAAATTCACTGAGTATAATCTCAGCATTGCTATGTTGCTGCTTTGAAGATGTCTAATGGATTTTGGTGATTAAATATTGCTGTTATTAACCTGTCGCCCTGTTTTAACACTATTAAGCAATCTGGCTAATGGCTCTGGTGGCTCTTGAATGCACCTTTCCTAACGCTCCAGAAAACACCTGATTCTGTTAAAGATTTCATAATTGGAAAAAGCGGTTACCAGTGTGCATGAGGTGATTTCTCAATGACGAGTAAGATTCTCTTTGGCCAGATAGACAACAACCTAAGGCAGGGGGTTACCGCCGCCACTGGGCATTTACCCTGATGGGAGTTGTTTTATGTGAGATGGGTATGAGAGTGGAGTGGATGTCTGTGAGGCCAGCACAGCAGCATCATAAACGGGGTCATAAAATCATAAAAATGTTCCTCCATACCACTCACCAGAAACCGGTGAGCACATGCGACATATGATTCTAAACAAGCATGCAAACTTTTATGGAGATCGGAATATAGGTTGGCGCTATAACTGTTAAAAAGCTTTGAAAACCATGTATTACCTATGGTAAATTGCCTGTATTGGCTGAAAATGGTCTTTTCCATCTATGATTTAAGTGGTTACATGCTTGCTAAATAAAATATAATATCTTTTTACGCAAGTGCTTAAAGGTCTTAAAGCGCTTGAACCCAGTTAATTGCTGCTTGCAGCTATATTTATTATTATTTTTAATTTTATTTAGTCTTATTTAAATGTTCTTTCTGTTCTCGTGTCATACATGTATGTATGTATGTATGTACCAAGAGCTCCTGAAAAAAACCCCCAAAACAAATTCCTTGTGTTTGCGCACACTTGGTGAATAAAGCTCATTCTGATTCTGATATTTCACACTGGGCCAGCCAAAGGGCATGTGCAGTCCTAAGCACACATCTCAGGAAACTGACTGTGACAACCGGCACTTCTAACGACAGCTGCGATGATGCGATGACTTTAACAATTTGCTACTGGCTCCTTTATTTAGAAGGTGGGACTTATACTGCCATATTGCCTGTTGCACTTTCTCCTACTCATAGTAATATGAGTGAACCAACTTTGAATATCTAAAGTCTGTGGTGGCTGCACATATGGACAAAAAACACTGAAGAAGGTGGATATTGTGATAATATTTACTGTACAAATGTTACAGTATGTCTGAAGTATATCACTAGCTAAACCTGATTTAAGTCATACCCAGTGGCGGAACTAGACTTTTATACATGGGGTGGCCAAAGCTACTTTAAGGGGTCCATAGACCGTGAAAGAATATCATGTGTAATACTTATTTGTTTTCATTGTTTTGACCCATGTAACAGTGCATTCTAATAAATAAGATACCAAAATTGTAGATACCACTGAAATTTCACAATTCTCAATTCTAACTTGTATACCAAAGCAAAAACTACAAGCCTAACTAATATTAATGTAAAACATAATTGAAGACAAGTCAGTGATAAAATAAGGACAGTGCTAAAAATTAAGTACTTGGAGTTTTTCAGGTCTAACAGTACTTCAGGTACAGAAATAGAATAATCAAACTTAACATTGCATAATCTTCATTGTATAAATAAAATATAGATCAATCCTTGTTAAAGCTACATTCAGTCAAGATTCAGTCAAGGAATTTTGTTTTTTCTTTAGTTCTTTGATTAACTTTAATGACACAAACGGCAGCAGCTAGGGTATATTAGATTGCTGTCACTATAAGACAGAAAGATGTCAGAGCAGGATTTGAGCGAACTTCAATTTACCAGTGAGCAGTACATGAATGTAGCATTCGCTTGGGCTGTGAGCGATTGAGCAGACCGCACTGTCTTAGAGCCAAATATTGAGTGGAGCATCACACTGCTCCACTTTACTTACATGCTCTGATATCTGTTAAGAAAAGCTTAAGGCTTTAATTTTCCTATGATGCTAACTTCCTGAATCATATTTTATCTCCTTTGGCTAAATAAGTCAATAACAGCTATGTAGAAAGATCATGTGTCTATTTTCTGTGTTCAAACTGTTAAAATATATGAAATACAATCATATTACTACCACCCTAGAGTTACAGGTGTATTAGCCTCAAAACATATATGTATCAATGCGTGAAATACTTTTAAAATAAAATAAAAAATAAAATTATACTACACTATTCAGCATAAAGCCATTTAACTGAATTATTTTAATAAAAATTAATTTAATTTCACAGTCCACAGTGTAGTAATGATGTTCTCCGAGTAGCATTGTCACAATATCACAGTCCTTACTACACCCCCAGTTAATCATGTTATAGTTAATTATGTTATATTATTAAATATGTACAGATATAATGTTCAGCCTGACCTTCTCTCCAGTGTCACCTTTCGGCCCCTGCTCTCCCATATCTCCCTGTCAGAGAAAGAATGGAATATTTAATATTGTAATACATTGCATAAACTGTACACAAGCAGTGTTGCCCATTGTACACTGCTGTTTCATGGTAAAACATAACAGAGCAAACAAACTGTCTGTAGTTACTGTAATGAATTTGACTTCTAATGAATTAGAAGTGTACACAGTATTTATTTGGCAAGTTTTATTGTTTTATAAAAAAAAAAAAAAAAGGCTATTTCTGCCACTGGTCTAGTGGTGATGACACTCTTTGTCCTTTCTATGTTTGAGCTCCACAGAAATGTCTGGATGCAGTGCAAGTCTAGGCTCTACTATGTTTGACCTGTTTGAAACTGTGCGGGTGTTTGACTCAATGAGATAAAAATGGTCCAAAATTGGTCTAAATGAGATAGAAAGGGTGATGGTGTTACAGAACACAGACTCACAACGATGTAGAAATGAATATCAGAGTTTATTGGACGTGGCAGGTAAAGTAAATAGGCAGGTGAGTATAGCAGTCAAAGCAGCAATGCAATAATGAATGGAAATACTGACAGTTCTTTGTTTTGTAGGTGGTTTGAGGAGGTCGTGGACGTGAGCAGCCGAGCACACACTGCGGTGATGTGAGTGGAGCATAGAAGGAGTCCGGAGGAATGAGGAATGACACAGACGATCAGGGAGACACGAAGGTAAGTAGCGCAAGTAAGTGAGTCCTACTCAAGAACGAGACCAGACAAAGTGTATACTGCGCCATCCTCCAGGATTAGTGGAAGGGGAGGTTCCTCTGTTGGGCCAGGCTCTATGGAGGGAACAGACACAGGTGAGTGGCAGGGTTTGCGAAGTGACACATGGAATGTGGGATGAATTCTGTAATGTGCTGGTAACTGTAACTGGTAGGTGACTGGGTTGATTTGACATGTGATGGTGAAGGGGCCAACGTATCTTGGACTCAGCTTTTTGCAGGGCAGGCGCAGCTTGATGTCTCTTGTCTACTGCCAAACCTTCTGTCCTGGCTGATAGGTTGGCGTCTCGGTTCTTCAGGCATCAGACTTAATCCTTTGGCTGCGCACTGCCCGCTGCAGGTGGTGATGTGCAGAGTCCCAGACCCTCTCACTCTCTCGGAACCAATGGTCGACAGAGGGGACATCAGATGGTTCTCCAGACCACGGGAACAGTGGAGGTTGGTAACCGAGTATGCACTGGAAGGGAGTCAGTCCAGTGGCAGCTTGGCAGAGAGAGTTCTGCGCGTACTCTGCCCAGCCTAGGAATTGGTTCCAAGAGTTCTGGTGGCTGTGGCAGAAGGTTCTCAGGAAGCACCCAATCTCCTGAATCTTCCTCTCCGCTTGCCCGTTTGACTGCGGATGGTACCCTGATGACAGACTGACGGTCATACCTAGGAGCTTGAAGAAAGACTTCCATACCTTGGATAGGAGTTTATTGTGGGCCTCTGTCAGACACAATGTCCTTGGGATACCATAATATCGGAATACATGATTGAAGAGAAGTTCCGCTGTTGTCATGGCAGTAGGTAAGCCCTTCAGAGGAATCAAATGGCAGGATTTAGAGAATCGGTCAACAATGACTAGGATACATGTGTTACCTTCAGATGGAGGTTGGTCGGTGGCGAAGTCTACTCCTAGGTGTGACCAAGGGCGCTGTGGTACGGGCAAGGGAAGAAGTTTGCCAGATGGAAGATGGCATGGGCTTTTGGAGATGGCGTAGTTGGGGCATCCCTGGATGAACCTTCTCACATCCCTGGCCATGTTGGGCCACCAGAAGCGATCTTGTAGAAGTGAGAGGGTGCGGTTGGCCCCTGGATAGCCAGTGCCAACGGAGGAATGAGCCGAGTGCATGAGATTATTGCGTTGAGATCTGGGAACATAGGTGCGGCCTGGCAGACACCCCG
Source organism: Anabarilius grahami (assembly GCA_003731715.1). Taxonomy (NCBI): domain Eukaryota; kingdom Metazoa; phylum Chordata; class Actinopteri; order Cypriniformes; family Xenocyprididae; genus Anabarilius; species Anabarilius grahami. The sequence continues at coordinate 153,795 of RJVU01048958.1, read as the reverse complement.
GTGAAGATGGCTCGGAGACATTGGAGGAGGAAAGCTGTTGGTCTAAGGACCACTGGATGGGACAGACGGTGAGTTGAGTGGGCAAGATGGGCTCAGGCACTTCGGTACTCTCCTCCGGGGTAAAGAGAGAGGATAGAGCGTCTGCCTTGAGATTTTTGTTACCTGGAGGATAGGAGATAGTGAAATTGAACTGTGTGAAGAATAAAGCCCATCTTGCCTGTCTGGGGTTGAGACATTTGGCATCACGGAGATACTGGAGATTCTTGTGATCGGTGAGTACGGTGAACTTCTCCTTTGCACCCTCCAACCAATGTTTCCACTCCTCCAATGCGAGCTTGATGGCCAGTAACTCTCTGTTCCCGATATCGTAATTCATCTCCGATGTTGTAGCCGAGTAACTGGGTGGAGGTCTGATGGAAGGAACATTTCTGGGCTTTGAGGAAGAGTTGATATTCCCTCAGGTGCTGGAGGACCTCCGCAACGTGTTGGCGATGTTCAGCCAGGCTCTGGGAGTAGATCAAGATGTCGTCGATGTAGACAATCACAAAGCGATGGAGAAACCAGAAAAGTCCTGGAATACGGAGGGAGCATTGACCAATCCATACGGCATGACGAGATATTCATAGTGTCCAGTAGGGGTCACGAAGGCGGTCTTCCACTCATCCCCCTCACGTATCCGGATGAGGTTGTACGCGCTGCGGAGGTCCAAATTGGTGAACACGGCTGCTCCACAAAGTTGTTCCAGGGCTGCTGGGACAAGGGGAAGAGGATACCTGAACTTGATGGTGATCTTGTTGAGTGCTCTGTAGTCAATGCAGGGCCGCAAGCCTCCGTCCTTCTTTGCCACGAAGAACAAGCTTGAAGCAGCAGGGGAAGTGGAGAGGCGGATGTAACCCTGTTGGGGAGCCTCTTCTACATATTCCTCCATGGCCTTCTTTTCAGGGAGAGATAGTGGATAAATTTTACCGTGGGGCACTGGCTCATCCGGAAGGAGGTTGATGGCACAGTCTCATGGCCGGTGTGGAGGCAACGATGATGCCCCCTTGGGGCAGAATACGTCACTGAAGGGGGCGTAGCAGGCTGTAATCTCTGTGGATTGCTGTTCAACCGGGCTCTCGATGGAGGTGGTGTTGACTGAGAGAGATTTCACTGGATGAGGAAGACTTGGGAAGCATCTGGGAAAACAGCTATTGCCCCACTTCAGGACTTCGCTGGTGTTCCAGGAGAGGACGAGGTCGTGTTGCACTAGCCACGGGCGCCCTAGAATTATACCAGCGGTGGAATTCTCCAGAACCAGGAAGACGATGGATTCGGTGTGCAATTGTCCTATTTGAAACTGGACGGGTCCTACAGCATGGTGTACATTCCTCTTGTTTAAGGGTTTGCCAATGATCGACTGGACCTGGTAATGAGTCTCAATGGACCTCTTCTTGAGGTTGAGCTGGTGGCAGAGGGATTTGGAGATGAAGTTTCCAGCTGACCCAGAGTCGAGGAGGGCTTGTACTGGAAGGGAGACATGTGAGGCAGTAAGAATAACTTCAGTAGTAAGTGGCTTGGTATTAACAGACACTGAATGCTTGAGAGCGTCCACAACCTCCTGGTATAGATCCGGTGCACTTATATTCAAACGTTAAGTTGGTCTGGTCTTCTGTTACGGACTCACAACGATGTAGAAATGAATATGAGAGTTTATTGGATGTGGCAGGTAAAGTAAACAGGCAGGTGAGTATAGCAGTCAAAGCAGCAATGCAATAATGAATGGAAAACTGACAGTTATTCGTTTTGAAGGTGATTTGAGAAGGTTGTGGACGTGAGCAGCCGAGCACACACTTCGGTGATGTAAGTGGAGCATAGAAGGAGTCCGGAGGAATGAAGACACAGATGATCAGGGAGATGCTGGAGACACAGAGGATCAGGAGAAACGATCGAGCAACAACACATGAAGGTAAGCAGCGCAGGTAAGTGAGTCCTACTCAAGAATGAGACCAGACAAAATGCCAGGGCGAAGTGTGTACTTATACACTGCTGTGGTGATGAGGAGATGACGATTAGGTGCGGGTGATTAGTACTCTGGTGACTGTGATCTCTGTGACTGGGTGGTGATGAAGCCTGGCCGATCTCTGACAGATGTAAGCCTATGGTTAAAGGTAAGTCTGCCAACTGCTTTGAACTTTTTAAAACTGTGCCACATGGCTGCCTCTGTGAAAGTCATTTAGGAAAGAAGTTCTAATAACACACATGATGCTGCATAAAATTGTAGAAAATGTATACTTGTCATGTGCTAATTCTAATTCCCTTTCTGTCTTTTTTTACTCACATTCAGCCAACATGTCAGATGATAAAGGGCAAAGTGTTATTTGTTTGTTTATTCACATAACCCTTCTAATAGTGGCCTGATTGCATTGTCCACCAACTCCTGATTATGAGTAAAATCTGAGTAAATGAGTGAACAATTCAAACTATGACTGTTTTCAAAGTTTTACTCTTCCGTTCACTTTAATACTACGGACTTTATGCATAATATTTATTTTATGTTGGTCTAACAACAACAATGTGTGTATATATATATATTCAAATATATTATGCAAAACAAAACACTGCTGACATATTATCAGTTGACTCTTAGAGTAAAAACATGGTTTACCTTCTCACCCTGTTCACCTCTGTCACCCTGATGGGAAGAAAAAAAAAAATTAAGCAGTGTTAAATATATAAATGTTACAAACTCAAGGATTAGGGTGAACCAAAGAGTCCAGCACGATCAGCTCACATCTGTGGTTAAATTCATTTTCATTTAAGATATGAGCCTCATGATACAGATGCCCATCTTACTGTACATGACCTGTGGAGTAATGAACACGAAATATATCCATTTATATTAAACCTTATTCACTCCCATACAAGCTTAATACATACACTGAAAACACAACATATTATCTAAGGACATGGGCATATGTCTCACCTTTTATAGATCAAATAACACAGGATGACAAATGTGCATTTTATAATATTAAATAATATGGCCATGATATTTAATATTTAATATTTGACTTCTAATCATGAGATAATCTACTGATTTAAAAATGTAGCCATTATCTAAATGGAACTTGTAATGAGTATAGATATTTTCTATAATCAATCTCATGATCCAATTAAATCGTGCACAACATGTGCCACAAACCTTGACGCCAGGGATTCCATCTAATCCTGGCATACCCATATCTCCCTACAAATAACATAACACACAAAGTGACCTATTTAGCCCATCGCTCTAAAAATAGTCACGTGACTTCTTACAAAAGGAAAAAAAAACAACAACAACCCACAATCATAAGACATGGACATGACAGGTTTAACCCTCTGGGGTCTGAGGATTTTTGGGGCCCTGGAGAAGTTTTGACATGCCCTGACATTTGTTCTTTTTTTAGTTGCTTATAAACATATTAATGGCAAAAGTGTCATTACACTGTATTCAGCACGAACTAGGCTACCATAATATGTGAGCAACATGTATGTACATGTTTGTATTTTTGAGAGAATAACCTTTATGCGTGGTTATTGAAAAAACAAAAAACTTAAGTCACTGAAATACAGCCACAAAACAAATACAAAATATGTGTTTACAAGACTTCTGGGTATTGGAGGTTGTAGACTAGAATTTTTGCTTCAAAATGATGTAAATATTATCCCGCCTACTCGTTCATATAAAAAAATAATGATTTAAATTTTGTAAGACACTTTTTGTCAAGAAAGACAGTATGGGAGAGGCGTGAATCTTCATGAATAATGCTGAGATTCAAACCTGAGAAGACAAAGACCCGCATAATGACCCGCATAATGAGCCCTTTCAGTCAGGTAGGCTATGTGAGAGGACACTAAAAAAATCTAAGTACAAAGTAGTTTTTTTTGGTAGTTTATTCAGAATATAGTTAACAATATAAATGAGACACATTTTGAATAAATGAGGGCACATTTTGATATAGAGTTTTACCTGGAAATAAATTTGGTGTTTCTGCACTGAAAGAAAAAAAAAAAAAACTTTTCTGCTTCCAGTCAGTGATCTCACCATTATATTCATTCAGAATGTCCAGTGTGGGCCAATACCTTGTCACTATGATTCTCAAATCTGTGAGATAAAAGAAAAAAAACCTCTGTGAGCATGCTGATAACAGGATCATATCACGTTAACGTCCACTCTTAACAGAAAACATGATTGTATAGGCATACATTTAAAATTACAGTACCAGTCAAAAGATTGGACACATTACTATATATAATGTTTTTGAAAGAAGTCTCATGATCATCAAACCTGCATTTATTTGATCAAAAATACAGGAAAAAAACCTGCAATACTGTGAAATATTATTACAATTTAAAATAATGTTTTTCTATTTTAATACACTTTAAATAATAATGTATTTGTGTGATGCAAAGCCTCTAAACATTCATATTACATTTATGGTATTTTATATATTATAAAAATTTGTGAACTCATTCATTCACACAAACAATACAGACAAACAAAACTTGCAGGATTCATATTTAAACAGTTTTTTTGCGGTTTAATATTCACAGACACTATATTGCGATTAGAATAAAGAACTTAAGAATAAAAAACAACTTACCTTTCACAATCATCGGCTCGATAGTTGATCGTCGAAATGAAAGTGAAACCAGCTCTTCCTCTGAGGTAAATCCTTATAGAATTATTCCTCACCGCATCTCAAAATGATGAAAAGTACATGAAACTGACGAAACTTGATGCGTTTTTCCGAGCTGACGAGGGCGTTCACTCTGCTGCATTGATCGCCTCAGAATTTGTGTCTGAATAGTGCACCCACTTCGTGGGTGTGGCCGCATTAGTGGATAATAATTAGTGGATAGCTCCCAAATATCTATCTGATTGTTATGTACAATCCTTCGAGATCACTTAGATCCCAAAATGGTCATCTTTTGTTGGTACCACGATCTCGTCTGCAACGCAGGGGAGACCGAGCTTTCGCAGTAGCGGGCCCTAAGCTGTGGAATAGCTTGCCACCACCAGTCAGAACTGCTTCTACTAAATTGTCATATACAATATGCTAGTGCAAGTATATAACAATTAGTTCAAACTTTAACCTGTGGAGTAATACTAGCAGTGTCTACACTGCCGGAATTCTAATAGAGAAGAAGAGGAGAGCTAGTTCAAGATGAGCATTTATGGTTAAAACGTATACAATTTTTAAAAAAAAATTAGAAAATGAGCGATGGTTTCTCTAGATAAGACCCTTATTCCTCGTCTGGGATCGTGTAGAACGTTTTGAAGGTGCAATGAAACTGTAATTTTGACCTTCAACTGTTTGGGCTCCATTGAAGTCCACTATATGGAGAAAAATCCTGGAATGTTTTCATCAAAAACCTTAATTTCTTTTCAACTGAAAAAAGAAAGACATGAACATCTTGGATGACATAGGGGTGAGTAATGAGTAAATTTTAATTTGAAAGTGAACTAATCCTTTAAATTATTCTTCTTATTATCATGCTACTTTTATTATTAAATTAATTTTGCAATTAATTTGCCCCACAATATCATAGCACATCACCGCATAACCGACACGCTGCGAGGACAAAAAAGATTAGTTAGATAGCTTATTCCTAATTTAAAAAACAACTTGTTTGACACTAAATACTTCTCGATTCACGAAAAATAAAAAAAAATTCTCACTGTGGGCCACAAGAGAAATATTAAGAAAATAAATTAGATTCATCTTGCATCGTCTCCAAGAGGATATGTGCTGTTAATGCAGCGACAAATCCCAAAAGCTCAGTCAGTTTTTACTTTCAGTTTCTAGTGAATAATTGACTTGGGTTTGAGACCTCTTCACCCGCATAACTCTCAGGCAAAGTTTGCACATTGTTTGTGTGATATCCACTGGCTCGCCTTCATGGTTTAAAATGGAAATATTTTCAATATTGCGACGTGGCATTTTTCTTTATCTCCAGCTGTTCGCAAAATGATGGACACTGATTCACATATCCACATCATTTCCAGTAATAATAAAACACCGCAGGGGCTGGGACCCGGGCATGGCACAGGGGCTCTAAAGCGCCCCCTTGAATGGGGTCCGATAAACTTGGTCTGTATATCAAGCACGCTTGCATGTATTAGTATGAAACTCGGTACACATACAGACCTAATCGGGCCAAACAACTTTCATGCTCTAAGTTATACACCAGCTCAACAGGAAGTCAGCTATTATGGGTTGTTTGAAAAGCGCATGCTCTGGAATTTGATATACTCCTCCTAGGCGATTTATCCGATCACCACCAAACTCGGTCAGCATGAAGTCAAGACATCGAGGATGCTATTGCGAGCTGATTTTTTATATCTCATACGGTTTGGCCGTGGCAAGGCAATGAATTTGTGAGAGATAAGAGAAATATTAAGTGTGTAATAACTTCTGCATACATTTATTGATTTTTATGAAACTTCAGCTGTGTGTTCATTGTAGGAGCCCGATCACATGGATGTGACTATTGTGAGTAAAAGTTACAGTCCACCAACCAGCAGCAGAAAGTGTCACTTTCAAAATTCTTTGAGATAACCCTCTTATTTTTACCCGATTTACTTTAAACTTCATTAGAATAATGTCAAGACATGGTGAATGTAGACCTGTGAAAAGATTTTTGATATTTTTCAAAACTTGAAAAACATCAAACTTCAATATTTGTTTTGGATGCTTTTGAGACTCTTAGCATGCTTCAAATTGCATGAAACTCGAAACATGTCAGGATTGTCATCCAGTAGACATGGGCAAAGCCTTAGAAACGGGCAGGGAGGAGGGCCTCTATAGCGCCACCTTTTGACAAAACAGTCACCAAACTCGGTACACATATTGTTCTCATTAGGCCGGACAACTTTCTAATTTACAGTAATTAGCTCCGACCAACAGGAAGTCAGATATTTTGGTTTGAATGTGGATTTTTCACACTCGCTCTCTCTCTCTGTCTCCCAAAATTTTGAACTGCAAATGATAACTTCACACTGATTTGAAATTGAACCATGACACTAGGGCTGCACGATTAATCGTAATCGAATCGAAATCATGATTTGGCTTAGTGCGATTATGACATTGCAAATGCTGCGATTTTTAATTATATAAATATGGACACAGCGTGTTAGTGAAGAGCTGCTCTGTGATCAGTAGTAAATTACGCTCCATCTGAGAGCACTGCATTAGAAAAAGCAACACACATCAAATATACAAACTTTCCAAACATGCAAAGCCTTTATGAACTTCTTTTCTAACAAAAGACAACATTTAATGTGTTTTTACTCCAAACTCACTTCATAACGTCAGTTGAGTGTTTGAAATACCATTTTTATTAGCATTGGATTCTAAATATACTTTTATTATTACGAAAATACCCAAGAAGGCTTGAAGAAAACATATAAACCATGTACTGTTGTAGTCGTCTGTTTATTTTATTCATGTTTAATCAATCAACAACAATCTACCTTCTTTTTATTCAGTCACAGCGATAGCATGATGCCCATTGGGAATTTCCTGGAACAGCGTTTGTTATATTGGGTATATTTCCTGTAGCTTTCCTGTAGCTCAGTGGTTAGAGCATGGCACTAGCAATGCCAAGGTCATGGGTTCGATCCCAGGGATTGCACATACTCGGATACAAAAATGTATAGGATAATGCAATGTATGTCGCTTTGGATAAAAGCGTCTGCCAAATGCATAAACGTATCTGCTCAAGGGCGCCCTGCGGTGTCCAGTATGAAACAGACATGTTTAGCGCCAAGTAAAGCTCACTCAATCCTATTCAGGGTAAAAATAGGAAAAATAATTCCTCTCTCTAAAGAACTTTGAGGGAAACATATAATCAATATGTTTTTCTCCAGCGTACATAAGTGTACAGGTTTTTTTTCCCCCACAGTGGATGCATAAGAGGCATATAGTTCATATTAAATACATGGACTCCATTTTTGATTTTGCATACCTCCTGACAAAAATAAAGAAATTATTGAGATTATTGATAATAATATAATAATTGATAATAAATCCTTAGACCTTTCTAATGATTTATAGACATACTGCTTGCATGTTAACAGGTAACCCCACATTTTGTCATACAAATTTTAAATATTATTTTCTAATTATTATAGTTATATTTATAATTAAATACTAATGATAAATACTTTAATAATGAAAGTTATTACAACAGTAATATTTCTTATTTGGTTTAATATTTTTTATTTATTAATAATGATAATAATAATAAAAATAATTAGTCAAAATAATATATTAGCACAAAATTTCGGCCAAATTGTGCAGCCCTACAAACAAGCAAATCAAGCCTGGTATTGTTTATAATTTTTTTTCTTTCATTTGTGTTATAAAATTGCATTTTAAATCGCAAATTGCAATTTTAACCAGAAAAATCACAATTAGAATTTTTCTCCAAATCGTGCAGCCCTACATGACACTATATCAATATTCGGAGAGGGCTAGTTTTCTAAATGTAGTTTGAGTTACTATTATTATTACCCGAAACCTGTCATTTCATGTACTGATTCATACAAGACTAACATCTCTGTTTTTTTACAGAGGAGAGTGTGTGTTTTCTAGACATGGGCGAAGGTCATACAGAAGTTCATGTGCCATGTTTGCGAACATCATGTCCGATGCATATGTCTTTAAATTAATTATTTATATAATTAAAATGTATCAAAAACCCCTATTTAAATAAATTTCACATGAACTTATAAAAGTGGCTGTTTAAAATAAACTTGCATAAGTGAGCAGAAAAATCTAGACATGTACCTTACTATTACCTGAGACTGATATTAAAATCGTCTTTGCAGGTGTTGTGAATTGGCTCCATTTATTAATTTTATAATTTTATTTTTTCATCGTATACTGCACATATTGAAATTAAATGAAAGCATGCTTTTGGTGCATAATATTGGTGCAAAAACGATAGCTCAGGGAGGTCAAAAAACACATGAAGAGAAGTGTTAGGATAATACAACATCAGTAATCACATACATTCGCATTAAGTCTGGATTAGATTTCTCAGAGTACTGGTGAATTTGTGCAAATAACAGTATGTAATTTCCTCTAGAATATTTATAGAGGTTGTCTGAGAAAAACACAGACATGGCAGATTAGGATGATATTCTGCACTCATTTGAAATTGACCTATGGCATTCTATGAAATGAAATTCATCTCAATTTAAATGATCTCATGGATGTGGCTGTTGTGGTTTGTGATCATATGGGCACCAACTGCTGCAGTAAATGTGGTGTATTCAAATGACTTTGACATAGTCCTTTTATGTTTACCCGTTTTAAATGCCTATTGCCCACCTTGCACAGTTGCCCTTAAGCCACCGGGTTGGTGGTGGGCCCATCATCGCTGCTTGCATCTATATTTATTAGGGCCCAAGCCCTGAAATCCCCTAAGGATTATTATTAGGGCCTGAGCACTGATGGTGTAAGGACCCTATTGTAATTGCTCAGTCAATTAATAATATAAATTAATCAAATTTTTGAGGGCCTAAACATGCGTGAAAACTCATGAAACTTTGCACACGCATCAGAAGTGGTGAAAATTTACGTCTGATATGGGTTTCAGAATTAGGTGTGACAAAATGGCTCGCTAGCGCCACCTACAAAATTTCAATTCAGAGCCCTTCGCGCTACGTTTCACGTACAAGTATGAAATTTGGTACACACATGTAACAGCCCAATACCTACAAAAAAGTTGCAAAATCTGAAAACCCAACAGGAAGTGAGATATTTTGAATTTTCTCTGCTAAATTTTGGTAGTTTTTGCCATTTCCGCATGTTTTGGGGGGCAGTCGTGGCCTAATGGATAGAGAGTCGGACTTGTAACCCAAAGGTCATGGGTTCGAGTCTCAGGTCCGGCAGGGATTGTCGGTGAGGGGAGTGAATGTCCAGCGCTCTCCCCACCCTCAATACCACGACTGAGGTGAGACCCTTGAGCAAGGCACCGTACCCCCAACTGCTCCCCGGGCGCCGCAGCAATGGCTGCCCACTGCTCCGGGTGTGTGTTCACGGTGTGTGTGTTCACTGCTGTGTGTGTGCACTTGGATGGGTTAAATGCAGAGCACAAATTCCGAGTATGGGTCACCATACTTGGCCACATGTCACTTCACTTCACTCACTTTTCTACTTTAACGAGTTCCTCCTAGAGCTTTAATCAGATCAACATCATATTTGATCAGTCTAATCTAAAGGCCTTTGTGACGTTAAATTGCGAAGATCTTGACTTTTCATTGAAGGGCGTGTCCGTGGCGGCCTGCACCTGCGGGCAACAGGAAATGACATGTATTACACTGTGATTAACTCCTCCTAGAGATTTAACCAGAAGCACAGTATATATGGTCAGTCTAATCTTAAGGCCTTAGCGATGTTAAATTGCGAAGATCTTGAGTTTTCGTTGAACGGCGTGTCCGTGACGACCTGACAAAGTCTGATGTTTCGCCATGAAAGAGGAAGCTGTTGTATCTCAGGCATACAGTGTCCGATCTGCCCCAAACTTCACATGTTTGATAAGAATCCTGGCCTGAAGACATCTATATGCCAATATTCAGTTAGTCATAGTGCCACCCCCTGGCAACAGGAAATGGCATGCTTTACACTGTAATACACTCCCAGAAACACATTTCAATATGCCATGAAGTTAAACCTGATTAAACCTGATTCGAAACAAAAGATTTGTGAAGCTTTAATGCAGTGTTTTGAAATTGCCCATCACTAGATATTGTTGAAAACTTTTTTTTTTTTTTTTGGCACACAAAAAGTATTCTTGTCGCTTTAAATAATTAAGGTTGAACCACTGTACTCACATGAACTGTTTTAAATATGTTTTTAATACCTTTATGGATCCTGAGAGGAGATGGTGACTTTGCCATTGGATTTCATAAAAAAATATCTTAATTTGTGTTCCGAAGATGAGCGAAGGTCTTGCTTGTGTAGAACGACATGAGGTTGAGTAATAAATGACATTTTCATTTTTAGGTGAACTAACCCTTTATTGCGAATGTCTGTGATTGCTGATGTTGTATTATCCTAACACTTCTCTTCATGAGTTTTTTTTACCTCCATGAGCTATCATTTGTGCACCAATCTTATGCACCAAAAAGCATGCTTTCATTTAATTTCAATATGTGTGGTATATGATGATAAAATTATAAAATTAATAAATAGGGCCAAATCACAGAACCTGCAAACACGATTTTAATGTTAGTCTCAGGTAATAGTAAGTTACATGTCTAGATTTTTCTGCTCACTTATGCAAGTTTATTTTAAACAGCCACTTTTATAAAATCATGTGAAATTTACTTAAATAGGTTTTTTAATAAACTTGAATTATATCAATAAATAATTAATTTAAAGACATATGCGTTGTACATGATGTTCGCAAACACAGCACATGACTTTCTGTAACGCCCATGTCTAGAAAACACACACTTTCCTCTGTAAAAAAAAAAACAGAGATGTTAGTCTTGTATGAATCAGTACATGAAATCACAGGTGTCAAGTAATAATAATTGTAACTCAAATGACATTTAGAAAACTTGTCCTGTCCGAATGGTGATATAGTGTCATGGTTCAATTTCAAATGAGTGTGAAGATATCATTTTTATAAGTTCATCAATAAATGGTTAATCAGTAAAAGGGTTAAAGACCACTAATCAAGATTGTAAAACACACACACACACACGCACGCAAGCATGCTCGTACGCGCGCACACACACACACACACACAGAGAGAGACTGTGAGAGTGAGGGGGAGGGGGGGACTACAGAGAGAGAGACAGAGAGAGTGTAAAAAACCCACATTCAAACCAAATTATCTGACTTCCTGTTTGTCAAAGCTGATGAGTGTAAAGTAGAAACAATAATGAGAACAATATGTGTACCGAGTTTGGTGACTGTAGGTTAAACTAACCCCAACTTTTGTCAAACAGTTAGACTATAAAGGCCCTCCTCCCCGCCCATGTCTACTGGATGACAATCCTGACGTGTGTCGAGTTTCATGCAATTTGAAACATGCAAGAGTCTCAAAAGCATACAAAACAAATATTGAAGTTTGATCTTTTGCTATGGCAACAGTGCTTGAAAAATATCAAAAATCTTTTCACAGGCCTACATTCGGCATGTCTTCACATTATTCTAATGAAGTTTAAAGGAAATCGGGTAAAAATAAAAGGGTGATCTCAAAGCATTTTAAAAGGGACACACTTCCTGTTGCCGGTTGGTGGCACTATAACTTTGACTCACAATAGTCACATCCATGTGATCGGGCTCCTACAACGAACACACAGCTGAAGTTTCATAAAAATCAGTCAATGTATGCAGATGTTATAACACACTTCCTGTTCCCCTTATCTCGTCATAAATTTGTTCCCTCACCACGGCCAAACCGTTCGCCCTTTCAGGGCTTGGGCCCTAATAATAATAATAATCCTAAGGAAAACAATAGGGCCAAGCAAGTAAATACAGGAGAATTATGGCAAAGTCATTTAAAAGTGCCACACTTCCTGCTGCCAACAGGTGGCGCTTTGACTGTAACTGAATATTGCCAAGTAGATGTCTTCAGGCCAGGGGCCGTATTCACAAAACATTTTATCTTGCCACTAAGAGTTCTCCTAAATGGCAGTAAAAGTTCTTAGCTAAGAGTTTTCTCTTAAAACCTATTCACAAAGCTGCTGAGACAAACTTTTACTAAGGAATAGAAAAAAGTCTTAAGCTAAGTGAATGGGCGGGGTTGACCTCGTTGCTATGGAAGATGTCAACACGCTTACTAACTCTGCCCACAGTGATTGGCTGATGGGGGAGGATTCTCTGTCAGTGATTTAATCATAGAAATATTGTAGAATGAGCTATCATGTTGCCATATTCAAATAAAGGTTTTAAAATAAAATGTTGTCATATTCAAATAAAGATTTTAAAATGTAGTCTAAGTGTCACTAATTAAACTAGTATATGTTCAGCTAATTGTCCACCTCTTACATGTTTGCATCTTGAGAGATTGCAGAATTCAAGTGACAAATTATGTTTTATAAACAAAGTTTTGGAGGAGCACATTCAAACGGTCTATCTAATCAGCTTGAGGTATATATACACACAGACGAGAGCCGACTAACATAGTTACCTCGAAAGTTTTCTGCAACCCTCCGCCAACCCGTTCCTCACTCTCGTCTGGCTGGGGATACGAGAAGAACTCTGGATTTGGGCAAAATTCTAAGCTCGGAGCCCTCGATCCCCTTGGAGAGCACGCAAAATACGCTTATTATATATATTTTTTTACTTTATTTGATTATTTGTAAGTGTGAACTAGTGAAAACAACTGCCACAGGTAATCAGGAATTATTTATTTATTTATTAAAGATTTATTTTTGGCGTTTTATCGTAGATTCAAATCTATAAATCAAATTATGTATTGCATTTATGAAGAAAAGGTTCAGCACCCAAGGCTCTATCACTATTGCATCAATGGTGTAGTGTCTTTGGGTGGATTGCTAAGGCGGATTGGCACCAACAATCATTTTAGGACTGTTTTTGATTTTGTCTTAGTGACTTAGGAGTCCTCTTGACTACTCCTAGCATTTCACAGATTTAGGAGCTAGTTTTAACGCTAAAATGCTTTGTGAAATACTCTTAGAGAGTCCTAAAATTAGGACTGACATGCCTATTATTTTTAAGAGTTTCTCCTAAATTGGGGGGGAGGAAGATGGCGTCGTAGAGTAGACACGTCTTTTGGCGAGCTCCCGTGACATCAGTTCAAATATTCGGTTAATTTATATTTTCACTCAGTGAAATCATTCTGCTTGGTTAGATGGTTATTGTACCATGTCTTTAGATCAATATTTTTCAAAAGGATCTGACAGAATGCCCAAAGCTAAGAAGATTGCGCCGAAAAGTTCTACTATCAGCGGTGATGAGCATGATGCTAATATGGACGACGTGAGCGTGAAGAGTCGCGAAGAGGAGAGTTCGAACTCTAACTTTGCTCAAGCTTTGGACAAATTAACTGAAAACATTACGAAGGTAATAGATGAGAAAGTGAATACTGTTCTAGCCGCGATAAACTATCAAACTGTTCAGTTCCAGGCCCTGGTGGAGCGAGTAGGCCAGGCGGAGGAACGGATCGCCGGTGTGGAAAATTCAACAGAATCCCTGCGGGCTACGGTGGTTGATCTTCAAAAGAAAGTGAGCGAAATGTCAGCACACATCGACGATTTGGAGAATCGCGGGCGCAGGTGTAATTTGCGTCTAGTCGGTTTGCCGGAGGGAACGGAAGGCAGTGATCCGGTGATGAGGATGATGTTTACCCTATGTTTAAAGATGTGAGTTGTGTTTGGGGAGGTAGGCAGTTGCCTGCACAAGAAAAGAGGAGGAATAGTTCTTCCTGCATGTTTGTTCCCTTGTATAGTTTTCTGTGTTTTATTGGTATTTTATTTCATTTTTGTTTAAAGCTCAGATTTCTTAAGGGTATATTTACAGGAATATATTCTGTGATTATCTGTATTATATTTGCATTGATTGTCTGTACATTATTGAATGTCAGTGCTAGGTATCCATAATCCTATAAAACGGAGAAAGATACTTGCTTTTTTGAAAAAAGGAAATATAGAAATTGCTCTTTTACAAGAGACTAATTTAAATGACATAGAACATCTAAAATTACAACAGGGTGTTTTTGGGCAGATATACTTTTCTTCTTTTACATCTAGAAGTAGAGGTGTTGCTTTTCTCATTAAACGTAATTTACCATTCAAAATTTTAAACTGTATTAAAGATAGGGATGGTCGCTATGTTATTATTGAAGGTGCGTTGCAAGGTAAAACTATTCTCATTTTAAACATGTACTATCCTCCAGCTCATCCAGCTGACTTTATTACTAAAGTGTTTTTGGACTTGATTGCCAGGTCAGCAGATTTAACAGTTGTGGGTGGAGATTTCAATTGTGTATTGAATCCCCTTGTAGATAGACACCCACATAGCTCTGCATCTCTAACTGCTCAGGCGAGATCTCTTCAGAATATTTGTAAAGATCTTGGTTTTGTAGATGTCTGGAGAACTCTTCACCCTGTTGATAAGGAATATAAATTTTTTTCTACCTCCTATAATTGTCAGTCAAGATTAGATAATTTTTTTATGTCAAAAACAGATAAGCATTTAGTTCGATCTTGTAATATAGAAAGTATTTTACTGTCAGATCACGCAAGTGTCACTATGGAGCTTCAATTTAGGAATTCAGTGGACTGTTCTATACAGTGGAGACTTAATATTGCAACCCTTAGAGACAGCACATTTCTAGTTTACTTTTCTTCTGAATTTAAATCCTTTCTATCTATTAATTCTTTATCCACAGATAATCCATCTTTATTATGGGAAACCTGTAAAACGTATGCAAGGGGGCTAATTATTTCATATACTTCCTCTAAAAAACGTCAAAGAATGATTAATCAAAAGGCCTTAGAGAATCAGTTATTGGTTAAGGAAAAAATGTGTAATAGATCTCCCTCAGCAGGTTTATTGAAAGAGTTACAGGCTGTTAGAGCGGCTCTTGACTGTCTCCTCACTGTGGACGCGGAGAAGAAAATTATATACTCAAAACAAAGATTTTATGAGCATGGAGACAAGCCTGGGAGATTTCTAGCATATATTGCAAAACAACGTGCAGCATCGCAATTTATCGCCACCATTGTTGACTCAGATGATAATATTTTCCATGATAATAAGAATATTAATAACTCATTTAGAGATTTTTATATGAATCTATATTCTTCTGAGAACACGGGTGACCATCTCAAGCAAATGGTTGACTTCTTCTCTAAAATTAATCTCCCGACAATTTCAGTTACACGAAAAGAATCTCTCAATGGTCCTTTTACTAGACAGGAGGTTATTAATGCTATTAGTGCTTTAAAGAATTGTAAATCGCCAGGGCCAGATGGGTTTTGCGGAGAGTTTTTTAAGGAGTTTCAAGAGTTGCTTGTAGACCCATTGCTTGATATGTTTAATTATTCATTTGTTGTTAAAGAATTACCAAAGACCCTTAGAAAAGCTAATATCTCGCTTATATTAAAGAAAGGTAAAAGCCCTGATTTATGTTCTTCTTACAGGCCAATTGCATTACTGAATGTGGACCGGAAATTGCTTTCTAAAATTTTTGCAATGCGTCTTGAAAAAATTCTGCCTACAATAATTGGGATTGATAAAACAGGATTTATACAGGGTAGGAATTCATCTGATAATATTAGACGCCTTTTAAATGTTATTTATGCCTTTAAAGGGAAATCCATAGATGGGCTAGTTCTGTCTTTGGATGCGGAGAAGGCGTTTGACCGTATTGAGTGGTCCTATCTTTTCTTTGTTTTGAAAAAATTTGGCCTAGGTGAAAATTTTGTGCAATGGATTAGAGTGCTGTATACAGACCCATGCTCTGCTGTATTGACGAATGACTTTAGGTCAGATTTTTTTCCTATGTATAGAGGGACCAGGCAGGGTTGCCCCTTGTCACCTCTTTTATTTGCGATAGCTATGGAGCCTCTAGCTGAAGCAATCAGATCGGCAACATCTATTCCAGGTGTACAGATAGGACATATACATCATAAGATTGCACTTTATGCTGATGATGTATTGCTTTTTCTATCTGAGCCTGAGAGGTCAGTTCCCTCTTTGATTGAGTTGATTAACTGGTTCAGTACCTTTTCTGGTTATAAAATTAATTTAGCTAAATATGAAGCTATGCCTTTAGGTACTCTTAATTCCAAGCCTAATATTGTACCCTGTTTTACTTTTAAGTGGTCGCCTCTAGGTTTCATCTATTTAGGTATTTCTATATCTACATCTTTAAAGCAGATGTATGAATCTAATTTTGTACCTTTATTTGAGAAAATAGGGCAGGATTTAGAACGTTGGAATTCCTTGCCAGTATCTTGGTTAGGTCAGATAGCACTTGTTAAGATGATTGTGTTACCCAAATTATTATATCCTATCCGAATGGTTCCTATACTATTCTCAAATAGGGTATTAAAGGGCCTGAATAGCTGGTTGACTTCCTTTATATGGAGTAAACGCAAGCCTAGGTTAAAAATGTCAGTACTCTATCTGCCAAGTTCTATGGGGGGGGTTGGATTTTCCAAATATTAAGATTTATCAGTTAAGTTCTCACCTGAAATACATTGCAGAGTGGATTAATAATGATTCTTCCTCAACTTGGTTAGATATTGAATCCTCATTCTCACAGTTTCCTTTAAGAGCTCTTCTTTTTGTTAAGAGCTTTCAAAAAATAAAAGAAATATATGACAATCCAGTTATAGTTAATACTATAAAAGCATGGAGATCAGTCTGTAGGCTTGAAGGTAGATCTAAATTGACTTCTTTTTTTACCCCAATATTAAACAATCCTGATTTCACTCCAGGAATTTTGAATGATGGTTTTAAACGCTGGGATAGTTTGGGACTTATTAGTCTTGGGGATATGTTTTCAGACAATAAGTTAATGTCATTTGAGGAGTTAACTCAGAAGTATCAGTTGTTCAAACACGATTTTTTTCGTTTTCTCCAATTGAGACATATTACTAATAGCACAACACTTGTTAAGAATTGTGAAATGTCTTCTATTGAGATGACATTTGGTCTTATGCTAAGAAAATATCTGTTTGTACACGTACAAGAGAAATACAATTTAAAATCATACATAGACTCCATATTTCCCCTAACCGCAGGCATTTTTTTAACCCCTCTCTATCACCTATGTGTTTAAAGTGTAAAACTGAAATAGGTACTTTAACACATTGTCTGTGGTCATGTAACAGACTGCAAAGGTATTGGATTTTGGTGCTAGAGGAAATGGAAAAGATCTTTAATACTCAGTTGGATTTGACCCAGTCTCACTGTTGTTGGGTATACCTAATGGATGCATTGTTTCATCTGCTTATAAGAAATTGTATAATATTCTATCCTTTGCTGCCAGAAAAAATATTTTACTTAATTGGATCAATGATAAACCTCCATCACTTAAAGGTTGGCATAAGATTATTTTTGAGTTGATTCCCCTGGAGTGTCTTACCTATGTACTACATCAAAAGACAGGCCAGTTTTATAAAGTTTGGACCCCATATCTGGACTATTTGGATCCTTGTCTTCGACCGATTATATTACAAGGAATATTGTAATTGTGTAACTCACTGGACATTGGTCTTTCTTTGTCCTTTTCTTTATCTTTTTGAAATATGTTTTTGTTATTATTTTTGTATAACCTGTTATATTATGGTGTAGTTTATATGAATCTGAGCCTTAAATGATAAATCTGAATCTTTTTCTTTTTTTTTGGTGATGTCTTGTTATTTTGTATTATAATGAAAATCAATAAATATAATTATAAAAAAAAATTAAAAAAAAGAGTTTCTCCTAAATTGGCAAGTTAGGAGCTACTTTTAGCCTTAAGATGTTTTGTGAATACGGACCCAGGACTATTGTCAAACGTGCCAATATCACAATATGGGAAAAAAGTTTTTCTCCAAAACACGTTAGCCACAATTATTGACTTTTTGCAACCTCCTTTTGCCAAGATAACAGGTCTTAGAGATAGAGTCTTCACCTATAATGCCTGATGAGTTTGGAGAACACCTGACAAGAGATCAGAGACCATTCCTTCATGCATAATCTCTACAGATCCTTCAGATTCCCAGCTCCATGTTGGTGCTTCTTCTCTTCAGTTCACTCCACTCATTTTCTTTAGGGTTCAGATCAGGGGACTGGGATGGCCATGGCAGAAGCTTCATTTTGTACTCAGTGACACAATTTTGTGTTGGTTTTGATGTTTGTTTTGGATCATTGTCCTGATGGAAGATCCAACCACGGCCCATTATTGGATTTCTAGCAGAAGCGGTCAGGTTTTGATTTTTTATCTGTTGGTATTTGATAGAATCTATGATACCATGTAGCTGAACAGGATGTCCAGGACCTCCAGCAGAAAAATAGGCCCACAACATTAAAGATCCAGCAGTATATTTAACCGTGGGCATGGGGTATTTTTTTATCCCTGTGTGCACCAAAACTATCTGGTGGGTTTGCTGCCAAAAAGCTCTTTTTTTTAGTTTCATCTGACCATAGAAGTCGGTCCCATTTGAAGTTCCAGTCTTGTCTGACAACTGAATATGCTGGAGATTGTTTTTGGATGAGAGCAGAGGATTTTTCTTGAAACCCTCAAAAACAACTTGTGGGGATGTAGGTGCTGTTTGATAATTTTTTTTAGGTTTTTTGAGACTCAAGACTCAACTAATCTCTTCAATTCTTCAGCTGTGATCCTTGGAGAGTCTTTGGCCACTCAAACTTTCCTCCTCACTGTGTATTAGGACGATCTAGACACACGTCCTCTTCCAAGCAGATATGTAACATCTTTGATAATAATAATAATAATAATAATAATACATCTTTATTGTCAACCGTGGTTGAAATTTGTCTTTGACCGCACCAGTAATACCTGTCACAGACACGTCAGGCTCCAACATCCACCAATCACAGCGCACTCAATCACCAGAGTACTAATCACCGCCACCTGCACGTCATTACACCACTTATCAACACCACCATAAATAACACGCACACACAGCACTCCATGTCCGGTCTCGTTCGCAGATACTCACGTTGATGCTTACCTCTAAGGACTCCTTGAACTCTTCTTACCTGTCTCCAGTGGTTCCCGTTCTCCCAGTGTGTTCATCATCTCTGTGTGTGTGTGTTCCGTCACCTCCAGCGATCTCCAGCTCCAGCGTCTCCATAAGGATCATTCTTCTGAAAACGGAAAGGACAGTAACTATCTCCATTACCCTTCATCATCAGCTTCACTTCCTTCACTCCACCTCCACACTTCCCATAAACTCTCCTGGTTCAAATAAAGACTGCTTATACTTACCTCTCTGTGTCTGACCCCTCTGTACCGTAACAATACCATATACAAACACGTCACACACATATCAACAAAGGAGAAAAAAAAAAGAAGAAAAGATACAACATCACATCATCTTTCGATTAAAGAGTCCAATTGATACAACATCACATCATCTTTCGAGTCCAACTGCAGTAGGTACAAAGGATCTTTTATAAATATTTGTCTTTGCTCTAGGCATTAAAAATCGTCTCCCCGAGGGCAATGGAACAAACTAATCAAACAAAGGATGAGTAGGATCTTTTAAAATACTCTCTGCTTTTCTAATGCAGCACAAAGTGTACACCTTATCCAGACTATTCTGTGGTCTACTGATAAATTTACTAGCTATTTTGGTGACCCGTCCCAAATTATTTTTCTGCTTACAATTCAGGTGACCATACCAAGAAGTTACATTATAGGTCAACACACTCTCAACCAGTGATTTGTAAGCAACCTCCAATATATTCTGGCTCACTCCAAATCTACTTAATCTTCGTATTAAAAACAAGCGTTGACTGCATTTTTTTTTTTGCGTTGATTGTATTTAGTATCAATACACTATCGTTACACCAACACAGGAATTCCTCAACATATCTCCTGTATTCGACCACATCATTTATGTTATCTTTTTGAAGAAGTCCTACCAGCGCCATATCGTCTGCATACTTTAAATGTTTAAAATTAGAAGTATGAATCATAAAATCATTCATATACAATGAAAATAATACAGGCGATCAGCCGTTCTAGCAAAATATCAACTCTCATTGTGTTAAAGGCTGCAGTAAAATCTAGAAATAGGATTCTGACATATGCATTCAAATTTTGCAAATGATTAGTTACAGGACATAATTCATAATAGTTAATACAGCATCATCAGTACCCCTTTTTCGTTTGTAAGCAAATTGTAAAGGATCACACCTTAAACGTACAAACGACATCAGATTTGTAACAATAAACCTTTCCATAGTCTTACATAACATAGAAGTTAGGGCTATTGAGCGGAAATCATTTACAACACAAGCTGAAGGCCCCTTCTGTACTGGGATTATCACACTTTTTTTCCATAAGGAAGATACAATTCCAACATGCAACAGAGCCTGGAAAAAAGCCTTATTGATACATACTTCAGCTGATGACAGCAACTCTTTAACACTTTACCGCTAATTCCATCTGGCCCCCTGGCTTTACCAGGTTTTATCTTACACAGTCAAATTGGCAGAGTTAATTAAACAGTGTTATTCTACATTTACTCTTAAGGAGTTAACTTAACAACAAATAGTGAAAGATACCCTCTAGTGTTGGTGAAAATTATCAGAGTTAAATTCTGCCTCGTTAACTTTACTCTGTTAAGTTCCGCCCCTCAAGCTAATGTCAAGGATCTGAACAGAAGTTTCTCATCGTCGTCGCCACCGCCATTTTCTTACACCTCGCACCAAAAGGTAAGATCTTTTAAGAAACGTATTAAAACATCGCGAGTGTTAACAAGCATCGGCTGCACATTGCACCGGTCTCGAATCTCTCACGGAGGAGCTCCGGAAGCATAAAAGGGGAGCGACGACAGTGAAGGACGAGAGAGGACCAAGCCTGGACTTTACTTTATGTTTTATTATATTTGTGGCCGGCAGACGTCCGTGAGGGTCTGTCGGCATTACTTTCCTTTTGTTCTTTGTTTATTTTATATTAAAGTTATGTTGAATGTTCGCCGGTTCCCACCTCCTTCTTCCCGTATCTACGAACTGTGTTACATTGGTGCCAAAACCCGGGAGGAAGGAGGGACATGCTGTCGGAGAGCCCTCGCTGCTGAGGGGGATCGCGGTGCTGAGGTTGGTCCTGAGGAGGTTGGGCAGCGCGGGAGTGTGAAGACCGCGAGTGGCTGCCCGAGGCGGTGGTGCTGGAGCGATTTATCAACAGGTGGGACGGAGAGCTCGCTGCCCTGCTCCTGGGTCGAGGTGGGGTGGCTGCCGTCTGAGAGGGAGCGGAGGAGTCGCCGCCGTTTGCCGTGGGCCGGAGCCTGCTGCCGTCCGCCATAAAGGGGAGGAACAGGGAACGGGGGACTCGCTGCTGGCTGCCCTCAGCCGGAGGAGCCATCGCTGGCCGCCAGGGGGCGCAGGAGCATTGCAACAATTTCGGTACCTAACCTTTTTCCACTGTCATGTGTGTAAAACTCTGTCACCTAGGCCTACAGAACATGCTGGTTAAGGTGAAACTTAGGGATGCCCAAAAATTTGTTAAAATAACCGAGCTGAGCCTGAAGGAGTTTTTGTCCGCTGGTAAGAAAAAATAATATACTTTTTAACTTTTATTATATTATTTTAGGTTTAAAAATCATATTTCTATTACTTGTTTGTTATTTGGTCATTTTATTTGAGAATATATATTTAGGGCTCGACAGTGTGAGCGTTTCACTTGCATTTGTGACTGAAAATACCTGTGTGCGAACTGTAAATTTTATTTTGGAGCACCTGTAAAAAATAAAAAAATCCCTGCGATCAGTTTTCTTGAATGTAAGATCATAAAATGTCTTCAATACCTAAATGGCATGACAAGCGTCTTAATAGTCATTTTAAGGTGTCTTATATTATGGGAATGGAAAGATAATCCATAAATCACGATACTGCCTAATGTGATTATTAAACTTCTAAAGGCTATTTGATTTCATTAAATAAATGTTAGCGCATAACGTTTAAAAGCCTGAACGCGGCACTGTTGTGCGTTCGGCAAGCTGGCGCATTCAAAACGATGCTTCATGAAGCTTCGAAGCTTTACAAATCTTTTGTTTCGAATCAGTGGTTCAGAACGCCAAACTCAGGTGATTTCAGTAAACGAGGCTTTCGAAATTTCAATAGTTCACGTGACTTTCGCAGTTTGATACGTGCTCCGAACCAAAAAAAAGATTCGTAAAGCTTCGAAGCTTCATGAAGCAGTGTTTTGAAATCGCCCATCACTAGATATTGTTGAAAAAAGTCGCTATTTTTTTTTCTTGCCGCACAAAAAGTATACTCATCGCTTCCTAACATTAAGGTTGAACCATTGTAGTCACATGAACTGTTTTAAATGTCTTTAGCTTTCTAGGCATTGAAAAAGGAAATGATCTTGCTGGCAATGCAGGCCTCACTGAGCCATCGGATTTTATCAAAAATCTCTTAATTTGTGTTCCGAAGATGAATTACGGGTAATTAATGACAGAATTTTCATTTTTGTGTGAACTAACCCTTTACGTTTCATTAACCTGATGTACCAAATTAAACTGAAATAAAAATTAACAAAATCTATTCAGACATTTTTAAAAAGGACAAAATCTAATAAAAATGACAAAAACAACAAAATTACTAAAACTTTTAAAATGAAAGCTTAAAAGCAGAAATAGTTAGTTTTGCCCCTAAAGTTTCTAAATGCAACTGAGAAGCACAGGTGCTCCTAGGGGAAAAAGCATCAAACCCTGTATATACTGTCACATGCTGGCAACTCTGAACATCAGAACAAATCCAACAAGTAACTGATCAACATTTTAATATGTAATGCCTTTTCTCATTAATTTGCATACCTTTTTCCAGCTTTTTTAAAGTTCAGTGTCCCAACTGTACCCGAGAATGTGATGGTTGTTGATGAATCAGGGACGGAGGTGGATGATGATGTTTTTGAGGATGTAGTTAAAGATCCCTCAGTTGGAGTTCTCACCATAAAACATGGTGCAGGTTTGTATTTATTACATTACTTGCTGAAAAATTTCTTTGTGCTTATTTTTTAGTATCGTGAAGATTTTTTACACCCTTTACGGAACTAGACTTGGAATCTGCCTCTCCACATGCCTCTCCTGTGCAGTTAAATCGGTCCCTGTCTTCATCTATTGACTCCACTGATTCACAGGACACAGGGATTATTGAAGAAAGCTCTTCAAGTAAAAGAATGAGGCTAGATCATGAAGCTAAAAAGGTGAGCATCAAATTGTTATCATTTATTGGGGGAAAAAAAACTTGAAATTCATCTATCTTAAAAAAAACAAAACATATATTTTAAAAAAAAATGAAGGTAATGCTTTGTTCTTAAAGACCCCTTGTGGTGAAAATCAAGTTTTTAATGTTGTTTATATGTCTATGTAGTGTTTTTAATATGCTTTAAGACAAACCATGTGAAAATTCATAAGTCAACACCATTGCTGAGTATTTTATGTTTGAAACTGCAGTAAACCAAAGACAGTCTAAAACCCGCAGTTTGAAATCGTGGGTGCTTGTGACGTCACAGACTACCTTGTAGGGATGGGTCGATACCACAATTTTGGCTTCGGTACGGTACCACAATCTAATACCGGTATATCGTATTAAATCGATACCATAACAGGGTCTATATTTTGGCTCGAGTATTGTGCATAATTTTACTCATTCTCGCAGGTTTTGCATTTACAAAGCGGGAAATTACCGCAAATGTTTATTAGTAAATTAATCAACACAGATTATCACATCAAATCAGTAATTGGTTACCACTTATAGTAACTTACACTTGAACCCATAGTGTATTACAAGTGGTAACTAAATACATTTAGATACAGAGATAGTATATTAAAAGCAAAATTTAGTTCATATTTCATGGTGTTTCAAAATAGCACAGTTGAGTACACTTACATGTTCTTAAGATTATCTTAAGAAGTACTAAAGAACAATCTTTAGTAGGCCTACATTAAGTACAAAATTAGTCCGCGAAAATAGAGCACTTTAATTATTTATGCGTGCAGTGATACAACACTCTCGTGCGCGTTTCGGACAACTGACGGAAATCACTTGCCCACGTCTTTTAAACCTTGCCAATTTGAACATCCAAGTGATTTTATCATTCAGTAGTAACGTACTTGGGAGCGTAGATGGTTTCTTTGCGCTTATACCAACAAACAACGCACACACAAGCCGCCTGCATAGAGCTTGCGCATTCCGAATTGAGTTGTTTTACCTTAAACGGTCAAATACACACAAAATTGTCAAAATGTCCTTCTTAGTGAGTATTCACATAAACACAGTCGGTTATGTCTTAGGTGAATTTAAAAAGTTGAATAGTATGCGTCATCACATGTGTATAGCCTATATCGAATCTGTGAAGCCTAAAATACATGCTGCGGTCTATCACTAAATAACGTTTGTAACTTTAAATTAATCGTATGGATTTACCTATTTAATGTATTAACAGTGACTATTCAGTGTTATTTTACATTTGATTACTTTATTTAATTTCTTTAACAAGCATCTCTGTACCTGAATACTACTGTTAGAACTACCTAAACTTAAGTACAAATATTATGAGATATAAACATCATTGGTTCAAACGCACGCTGGAGCTTTCATGTTATTTAAACAATATGATCTTATGTACGTGCGTTGAAATAAATATCTAAATTAGATTGTTTGAATGACGCACTGACCTGTCGATCTCGTATTGTCTTGTACCAGTCAGGAAGAGCAAGTGACGGGGGGGCGCTCAAGATGGCGACGTGAGCCGTTGTGGTGTTTCGAGCTGAGACATTGAATATGGGGTCCACTTTTTATAATAAGTTTTAACCAGTGTGGTTGCCAAATATTGTTCGCGATACATTTGTAAAGACACTTTGGGAGACTTTTAAGAACTGATTTGTGTTCGGATAATGGAGATGGAGGACTCTGTGGAGATGGAGATTGAATCAGCGAAAGAAAAGAGGTGTCGTAAAGATCTTCACTCTTATGCCTGTAAAGTGGCTGAAGGAGGTACCTGTAACACCAACCCCAATACTCCAGAGAAACGTCCACCAAAGAAAGCTAAGAATGATGGAGAGAATGAACCGTCTTTGAACGAGATTCAAGAGAATATTATTTGCGTTCTGACGGCAAAAATAGACCAAAGAGTTGATCAAATTGATATCGCAGTCAAACAAAACACTCTACAAATTGAAGGACTTAAGAAGTCACTTGATAACTGTTATCAAGACATTGCTGATTAAAAAAAAGAAAGTGCATGTCTTAAAACACAGTGCGATGGAACTTGCGTCTTTACGGAGTCCCTGAGAGATCAGAAGAAGACATTAAAGCGGTCGTGAAAGAAATATGTAGAGAGATCCTTCCAGAAGCTGAGTGCACTCTTGTGACAGGTGCCACCGATGTAGTCCACAGGATTGGCAAACCTCCAGAGATGAAGAACAACGTCACGCCGTGACCAGTAATCATCAGGTTTCTTTCACGGACAGCAAAAGACTTGGTGTGGAGATCTGCCAAAGTCAATAATTATCTACAAAGAAAGCATCTTCGCTTCAAAGAGGATCTGACTGCTACAGACAAAGAAGCACGCACTAAGTTATGGCCTCTTGTAGAAAAGGCACGCAAAGAGGGAAAGAGAGCGTACTTTGTAGGTAACAAGGCTTACATAGATAAGAAAGAGGTTCGAGTTACCTAATGTTTTGTTAACTGGAACATATATTGCTCTCAAGCAACTTTCTTTACTTTTGAGTAAGAAGTAGCTTATGTAGGCTATATTGGTAACAAGCTGTAGTTATGTTAAGAATGGTACCTTTACAGTCTATTTAAAAATGTTTAAAAAATGTGTTCATATGTAACTGTAGATGTTTAATCTGCATTTACAGGCTGTTACACTAACATTGTATATTGCAGAGGATTATATAGAAGATATTTATGCAGCAACAGCACCTTAAAGACCCTAGTTTAAGAGTTTATTTTTTGTAAAAAGAGCAAGTGTAAGTTTTGATGTCTATTTCAGTTTTTTCGATTAATGCCAGAGGTTTACGTGATCCTTTGAAAAGGAAATCCTTATTTTTATACTGTAAAGGAAAGGGTGTTGATTTTTATTTTATTCAAGAAACGCATACTTGTAAGGAAGATGAAAGGTTCTGGAGAAGTCAATAGGGAAATGACGTATGGTTTTCACATTTCAGCACTAGGTCTGCGGGGGACGCTATACTAAAGGGGAATTTCAAGGGTCAGGTTCTTAGCCACGAAATTGATAGTTTGGGAAGAATGGTAATAATGCATGTTAATATTGATCAAACTCATTACACTCCTGTGAACTCATATGCCACAAATAATAGACAGCTTAATGAAACGTTTTTCACAAATATCGAAGTTAAACTGAAGCAAATAAAAAATAAATTTCCCTTGGCAAAAATAATATGGGGGGATGATTTCAATAGTGTGTTTGATGAAGGTTTGGATCGATGGCCATCAAGAAGCAATGAAATTCGTTGTGAAATCAGGAATGTATGTACCCGTGTAGGTTTAGCTGACATCTGGCGCCTCAAAAATCCAGATAAAAGAATATATACATGGAGCAACAAAGATTATTCCAAGCAATCACGGATTGATTTTTTCCTAATATCACATGAATTGGAACAGTGTGTCCAGACTGTTTCGATAGAGCCGTCAGTTTTAACTGACCATAAAGGTATATCAATCTTGATTAATATGCATGGTCCAGCTGAATTTAAATTAAAAAGGGGTTATTGGAAATTGAATAAAAGGTTATTAGATGATGATAATTTTAAAAAGATGGTATCGAAGTTAATAGATAAGCAATGGTCTCAGGCTAAAATAATGAATGTTTATGGGGAAAATTGGGAAATAATGAAATACAAAATTAGGAACCTAGCTATTTCAATGGGGAAATCGATTGCTTCAGTTAAAAGACAAAAAGAATATAGTGTTATAAAAGAAATAATGCGCCTGTCTAGTAAAGGTAATTTGAACACACAGGAACTGATGGATATATCATCATTACAAGTACAATTGGATAACATTTATCAAGAAAAAGCAGAGGGTGCATTTATCAGGTCAAGACATAAATGGTTGAAACAGGGGAAAAAAATACGAAGTATTTCTTTAATTTGGAGAAAATAAATGGTGAATTGACTTCTATAAGTAAATTGTTAATTAATAATACAGTCACAGAGGATGGAAAAAAGATATCACAGTTTGTTACTCAGTTTTATAAAGACCTGTATACTTCCAATTTTGTATCTGCTGATCTGAATGACTTTCTGAATAGTGTTGTAGACACAGCCAAAGTTATTGATGATGATTATAAATTGTTTTGTAATGGTGATTTAAAATTGGAGGAAGTTATAGAGTGTATTGGTAACCTTAAAGATAATCGTTCTCCAGGTAATGATGGACTTGTTAGTGAGTTTTATAAAGTGTTTCGAGATAAGTTAGCACCCTTTTTGTTAGCCGTCTTCATAGAATCTGTTGAAAAGGGGGAATTGCCCACCTCTTTAAGACAAGGCGTTATTACATTAATTCCAAAGCCAAACAAAAATATTTTGAATTTAGAAAATTGGAGACCCATTAGTCTATTAAATAATGATGCCAAACTATTTGCTTTAATTTTTGCCAAAAGACTAAAAAAAGGATTGGAAAATATTATAGACGAGGAACAGACTGGATTTATTCAAGGAAGGCACATTAGTAATAATATTAGATTGATCCTAGATATGGTAGACTACAATGAATATATATTAGATGATAGTTTTATCTTTTTTATTGATTTTCATAAGGCATTTGTGTTACATGTGCACCCTGTTCTGGACTCATTGTTGGACTTGTTGTTCCTTTTCCCGCCACTAGTTAGTCACCATGGCAACTGATCACCTTCATCATCACACCCAGCTGTTTCTAATCACCCTCCTTGTTATCCCTTGTATATAAGCCCTGTGTTTCTAGTCTTGTGTTGTCCGGTATTGTTCATGTTAATGTTGGTGGATGTTCCTGTGGATTCCTGGTTCTCTCCAAGTAAAGACTTATATTGACTCGATCTCCTCGTCGTGTGCTTTGTGTACCAGCTAACGTAACAATTTGATACCATAGAACACAACTTTTTATTTAAAGCAATTGATTTTTTGGGGTTTGGCAGTTATTTTCAAAAAGCTATCAAAACCCTATACAAAGGATGTACCAGTTCTGTAAAATTAGCAACGGGGATGTCTGGTAGATTTGAATAATAAGTAGAGGGATTAGACGGGTGTCTGATCTCGCCCTTTTTGTTTTTGTTAGCAACACAAATAATGGCCCTTCACATCAAAAAAGGACATTTTCAAGGAATTACAGCATTAGGAAATACATTTAAGCTATGTCAATTTGCCAATGACACTGCCTTATTTGTGAAAGATAGGAATGAAATCATTAAAACAGTATGTGACTGGACTTTATTTTATGTTTTATTATGTTTGTGTGGCCGGCAGACGTCCGCGAGGGTCTGCCGGCATTACTTTCGTTTTGTTTGTTTATTTTGGAGAATAAAGTTTTGTTTGAATGTTCGCCGGTTCCCGCCTCCTTCCCACATATACGAACTGTGGTACACAGTAAAATGCATAAAAGATTTTTCAGATGTATCAGGGCTAAGAATGAATGTGAATAAGTCAGTTCTGTTTCCTCTTAAAGACTGTTGTTTAACTAATCTTTGTAATATTCCAATTGCGAATCAAGTAACATATCTTGGCGTTGTTATATGTAAAGATGAATATTTGCGTAATAGTTTAAATTTCCATCCAATTATTAACAAAACAAATAAGTTTAATATGTGGTTACAAAGGGATTTGTCAATTCAGGGGTGGGTGCTTTTGTCTAAAGCTGAAGTAATATCCAGATCAGTATATGTGTCATTATCATTGGACATTCCCCCTAAAGTTACCAAACAATTAGATAAAATGCTTTTTGACTTTATTTGGAAAAACAAGCCTCATTATCTGAGAAAATAAATTTTATGCAATTCCAAAGATCATGGTGGTTTAGAGGTGTTGAGTTATGATGCTTTAAATAATGTATTTAAGATAAATTGGCTTATTCAATATTTAAAAGATAAACATAGTATCTGGAACTCCTTTCCCAATTACCTATTTAAGCAACTGGGTGACCTCTCATTTTTATTAAAGTGTAATTATTCAATTGAAAAAATACTGGTTAAGCTTGCAAAATTTCATAAACAAGCTCTCATGGCATGGACACTGGCCTATAAGCATAACTTTTCACCTAGGAGATATTATATTTGGAACAACAAAGACATCCTATACAAAAATAAATCTCTTTTTTTTTATTACTGGGTTGAAAACAATATTATATTAGTTAGTCAGCTTTTAAATAATGATGGAAATGTAGTGACATATAGAGAATTTTTGAATAAATTTAAAATACCAGTTAGACCTAAGGAGTTTGCTGTTGTATTGGATGCAATTCCCCAAAAAGTATTGATCCTTCTGAGGAATGCATTACAGGAGGAAGATCTAAATTTTACAGATATCAAGGGTAAAATATTTATTGGTAATACAAATATTTTACAAAATAGAGTCTCAAATAATTATATTAGAAATATACTTAATAATATTGTTTATCCTCCAGCTCGTTTTTTCTGGTCTTCTGTACTTGGGGATGTGAATTGGCGTAAAGCCTGGCGAACAGTGGATAAATTCTATGTTAATAATAAAGTTAAAGATAGTCTCTTTTAAAATAATGCATAGAATATACCCAGTGAAACATGTGCTAGAACGGTTTAAATTAGATATTGATTATTCTTGTAATTTCTGTAAAGGTGAAAAGTAAACTATTTTTCATTTATTTTTCCATTGTATATATACAAAAATATTTTGGATTGATGTGGAGCATTTTGTAATACTTGATTTTCCTGCTAGACAAAAACAGAGATCAAGCATCCTGCAATAAAATAATAAAACTTATCTGGAAAAAAGATCTCAAAGAAGTAGAAAAGGACAATGCCTTGCCCTAACCCCAAAAGGACAACGCCTCCCCCACCACAAACACACCTTCCCTTCCCCCTGACTCAAGTCACTGAAACTTATTCAAAACGTATAATGTAACTTGTGTATCTATTGTTTTTCCCTTTTTATGTTTGGTATCATTTTAAATGTCTCAGTGCGATTGGTAAAATGGTCTCAATTTCACAGCAGTCACTGGTATTATGAAGAAGACTGAAAACTAAGGAAAATTCTGTCCTCTCTTTGGGTGATGCCTTTTGTGAAAACCCACTCCACTTCCCCCAAAACAGGTGTTGGTGTAATAAATATTTATAACCCTTTTGTTATGGTCCTGGTATAAAAGGTAAATTGCAAAGCAGTCATGTGGGATCTTCTGTAGCCAGAAACCCCCATACAGGGATGGGTGAATGTCTGATGCCATTCACACATCACTGTGTATATGTATTTCTTTGAGTTATTGATGTTATGCATTTATTATTTCTGAATTGGCTTCTAATTGTCCAACTATGGAATTGGCATGATACAATTTTACTTGACAAATAAAAAGTTATATTTGATTTACTCTGGATTCTTCTGAAATCATTATGACTAGTAGATTATTGGAGTCCGTTATTTCCGTAAATCTGCGTCAGGACAGGTCAAACTAGAGAGCCCCATGAAAGGAGCATGTGGGCACATCATGGGACTTTTTGAGTTTGTCTTTTATTTACTTGGCAAGTTGCAGTATCGTGGCTAAGAAAACTGTGTTTTTGTATGAACAAGCATGTGGCGGTTCGACTCAAATGCATTAGTAAACTCTGCACCCTCTGACTAAGAATCATAAACTGGCGAATTTATGTCCGTGAGAACGCAGTCGGCCGATGCGAAATTCTCTAAGCGATGATGGGTTTATAATGAACGAATAATTGAAAATATGAGATACCCAGAATAATCAAATATCTAAATTAATATATAACAAATGATTAATTTCTAATTGGAAACACAACCTACGTGTAATGATCATTTGAAATTGGAGTCAGATTAAACGAGTGAAATTAAGTGAACTTCATAGAGACGCTGAAAAGGCATTCACGCGTTAACCTTCGCCCGGGCCGTCGGATTCCATTTTTGGGCCGATGCGGGGTTCCTTACAATTTAATTAAGAAAAAATTGAACATTGAATTGCAATTGAGTGGACTTGATATAATGATACACTTTAATGATCATGGGATTGAGAAAGAAAAGGCATACTTTATACAATTGTTAATATTAATGGAAAAGTTTCACATTCATAAGATGAAATGGCCTGACTCCAAGTCAAATTTGTTTTGCTTTAAAAATGATTTCAAACTGTATTGTTCTGTTTTGCGTAATTGTAGAAGTAAAAAGGCAATTCGAGCTTATAACATTGTAAGCAGATATTATGTATAAAGTAGCACCCTTTTCCTTTTGTTTGTTTTATGTATATGTATATATATATTTTTTCTTGTCTTCTGGCATTGTTATTNCTCTGGCATTGTTTTCTTCTTGTCCTCTGGCTCATTATTAATTAGTTTTGGGCGTGTTGAGTGAGTTTCAACTGCTTTATCCATTTTGTTCCTCTGTTGTCACGTTTGCCGGTTTCGCGTCAGTTTGTGTAGCACACTGCCACCTAGCGGTGAACTTCGGAACAGCAGCATATACCGAAATGAGCAAAATCATGATATCGTACCGTTTGAAATAAAAATATACCGGTATTTTCCCAGTACCGGTATACCGCATCCCTACTACCTTGTAACCAATCACAACAACGTGCCAGCAGGCTTTAGCATATCATTAACTGTGACTGCTCTGAAGCAGGAAAGTCTCGAGAGAAGCCAGGTTATCCCGGTATATTTTCCGTTGATATGAAAAATTGTGTAGATTTGCCTTTCTCCACTGACGTTCTGAGTTGTTCAAAGCATTTGTAAGGATACTGATTGTTAGAGGGCAGCTGTCTGACTCTGAGATGAAGAACAGGAACGGTGTGTGTAACATTAGCAACACATTATTAGCTGTTTGATAACATAGTCAAGCAAAAGGTTAATCATATTAATGCATATTAATTAATGACAGAACCGTCGCAAGGGCTGTGCCAAGTGTGCGAGCGCATGGGGCTAGCGCCAAAGTAAAGTGACAGCTGACTTGAAGTAAAGCCAATAAAGTTCATGTTTTTGTCCTTCTAAATATTTTAATACTATAAAACATAGCTAAAACAATATTGCTCTAAGCATGTGCGTGTGACCGTGATTCATGTGCATATTCAGTCAGTGTGGCATCACACGTCAAGTTCTGAGAGAGCTATTCATTCCATTATGAATTCTGATTTTGGCCGCCTCTGAAATGGATCAAACCATAGATATTAGCCTACCTGATAAGTTAAAGTAAATCCGCTGGAAATCCGTGCTCATTCAAGGATGTGCATTTATTACATGTACGGAGAAGGCACGGACGCCTGCAGGATTTCATCTGAATGTTTTTTAAATCTGAAAACTCCAAAAAGCAACGAAATTGTCAAACATCCATTTAGCGCATGTTCACAGAGGAAAACAGCTGCTTGTTCTCTCGATACTGTCTGCTTTACTGAGAAATCGCTTCAGGTGATTCAGTGAGAGAGCAAGTGGATTCAGACCATTTTGCAAAGGCGTTTTACCAATTCATAATTTAAAACACAATTTAAGCGTCAGAAAATATGTGAGCAGTTCAGGTGCACAGCTGTTAAACTGAATATACGAAGCGAAGCAAGATTTTTTCTTAAATATCCACAACACAAACAACAAATTGCTCGTCACTACAGCAACAGTAGACTCTCCGAGCTGGCATGAGTGAGTGGAGGCGGGGCTAATTTGCATATTCATTGATCCGTGTATATTAAATGAGGAAAGGGTGTCGAGTTACATTCAAGCTATTTTAAGGCATCAAGAAATTTTTTTCACTTGAATTTTTTTAAAATATGTCATTTTGGTGATCAAAGATGAGTTTTAAGGGATAAAATAATTGACTACAGGGGGACTTTAAAATGCCATATTTATGCTTTGTTTTGTTTTTTATGTTATTTATTTATTTTTTAATTATTATGAAGTTGGTGGAATCCATTCTTGTCCAGAAACCTGGTGGAGAGCGTGTAATAAATGAATACAACCGAACTAAAACTTTGGGGGATGAAACAAGAAGGAAAATGGTGAACATCCTGGCAGCTGACATGACAGAAAAGAATGGGTAATCTGTATACCATTAACTGGTGTATATATGATCTCTCACTGTAGTTTTATCATCTTTTGTTTTTTGAACCTGGGCTAAAGATAGGTGGATCATTTTTTAATTATACAGTACATCACCACCATGGCAGGTTAAAGAAAAATACGCCAGAGTGGCTTTGTTCGCTTACCTCAGTGTCCCCTTCTCCAAAAATGGCTATGTAAGTATCACACTGTTTTTGAATTTTATTTCTGTGTTGACATGTCTTAAATGCTGATCACACACCCATAATACAGGTGGTGGATTTTGCTTATGAATTTTAAGACTTTTTTTTCTCTTTCTGTATTTTTGTCTTTCTAAGGAGCATTACTATGATGGTGAGAGTGGCACTGGGTACTTGGCATGGAGAATCAAAACTATACAGAGAGGCTTGGCAAAAGAACGACGAGCATCATTTAAAGGTACAGAATGAAATTCAGAAATCGCCTGCCTTATTTATTCATTTTTTTCATAGCTCATTGTGCCATATTGAGCCCTTTTTTTTTTTTTTTTTTTTTTTTTT
>RJVU01048958.1:105484-119298 GCA_003731715.1 Anabarilius grahami | reverse complement strand
TAAAATGCTATATTTTTCAGGACAAGGATCATCTTCTGAGGGGATGTCTAATGGACCAACTGTAAGATGGGAGTCAGAGCTTACTCCAGAGATTGTCTTGAGTGAGGATGAATGCAAGGAAGCAATTGCGTTCATGAAACATTCTGCTGATGAGGACACATTCAAGAAGAAGAAGAAATTGACTATTTGACAATCGCCGCAACTTGGTTCTTGACCCTATGCAGTCAAGCAATATATTGACAGTCTTTCCACGTTTCAAAGACATTAAAGGCTTGGTAAAGTGTTTATGATCATATTTTTAAGGATTTAAAAAAATGCATTGCTGTTGTCTAAAAATAAGTTTGTTATTTAGAAAGATAGAAAATTCATTTCAAAACTTGGAAAATCCATTTACTATGTTAAATTCTGAAGCCAAACGAAAGAGACTCTTTACGGAAAAATGGGGAATTGTTGAACCAAGCGAAATAGTGCTTGGCACAAGATTTGACAGCAGGAGAAATAAAACCACAGGTTTGTTCGATCAAGTTGTTGTAACTGATAAATTTGCTTACATTCCCATTTTAGAAACACTAAAGGCAATTTTACAAAATCCGCTACTTACTGATTTGTTTAAACCCAGGCATGATCCAAAGGAAGGCATTTATGTTGACTTAAGTGATTCAGCATATTTTAAAAGTAATCCCTTATTTTATACAGAAAATGATGCCTTACAAATTCAGTTATTTTATGATGATTTTGAGACCGCTAATCCTTTGGGTTCCAAAAAAGGTATACACAAATTAGGTGCAATCTATTTTACATTAAGGAGCTCCTCATTGGTGAATATTCATTTATGTGCCCTCTTTCATGCACAGGATATTAGGCACTATGGTTTTAATTCTATACTTCTGTAATGTCTGGACAGGATCTGATTAGCCAACCAACGTTAGAATTTTCAGAATGCTTTTAGCTTATTGAACTTTGCTTGTAAATCATGAATCGGCACCGGCAGGTCTGGATCAGATTGCCCCATTGGCATCTTTGTTGCCTCATTGAAGCTAAGCAGAAGACATTCTCACCAGCTCCGGGGACTTCAAAAGAGTCACCCTTGTTCACCCCATGTTGGGCTAATGGCCATGTGGCCCACAGACACTGGCCAAAACCCCAATACACATCACACACACACACACACACACACACACACATTCAGACACACACACACGCATGGAGACTGTATTTACATTTAGCCTCAAAATATGACTATGCCAAAGTGTACCCGTTGTTGTACTCAAGTGTGCATGCATGTATCCATATTATATAAGCTTAGTTATGACTGTAGTTGTGTTAGTTTCACTCTAAACGTTATATTCAAGTATAAAACTGTATCTCTCCCTTAATGTCTTTGCCACCTAGCATGTTTAGTTTTGTTTTAAACCTCTCCGAATGTTCTAATTAACAATGTATGATACTTTACTGTAAAATGCATTTTTCTATTTTGAATAGTACTTCGAAGAAAATGTACTCAGATCTGACACTTCATATACTATGCAAATTAGGTTGTAAATGAAGAAAGAAAAATTTTGCCCGCCAAAATTGCACCCTCGCCATTGGCTGGCGCATTGGCTTGTTTGTCCTTAAAATTCAACGACATGCGTCTCTCGATGAGAGTTTTCTTCTGTCAAGCCTTCCTCACCGTTGAGTCTTCTTCATCCATCGCCCGAAGTCTTCACTCTTCATTACCTACGAGACGGACTCTTTCTTCCTTATTTTGAAAATCCCGCCAAAGAACCCTTCCTCGGGAAAAGGACCAATCGCTCCAGATCGCACGCACTGAAACTCCGGCAGAAAGGAAAAGTAACCACAGCACCTAAACCTATGCAAGTATAGAACCATTTCTTTCGACACGCTTTAAGCTCCATGTGTAAGTTGAGTTTCCTTGCTGGATCTCAAAGGTTTTAACTGTTTTTAATTTGCCATTTCTTTGATCACCTCTGTTTTCTTGACTTTACTTTCGTTTTATTCAATGTATGTTCCTTTGTTATATTTTAGTCATATATTCGTAGTTTGTATCAATTAAATCCATTATAGTTATACTTTTATTGTCTCTGTTGCTGTTCATTTATAAAACCAAGTCCCTTTAATGTTTGATTTCGCTTATGCTTTTATAAGTGCTTAGATCTGAGATTTTCCTTGTGGCCAGAAGAAAATTCCTTTTTAAGAGCTGACAAGAATAACCAGACTGATAATTTTGCTGGACAAAATAGATCAGTTTTTCTAAAGTAATTCTAAATCTAGAACTAATTCCAGATCATATATATGTATATATTTATAATTGGTTATAATCCGTTGTAACTGATTATCTATACATAATTCCCTTTTTGGTCGATTTATATTATGATTAATCATAAAGCGTTATGATTAGTTATAAATATATTTTACTCATAATTTGAGCTAATTTGTTAAATATTATTATTTTGGTGGAGAATTTAAAGGCAACGTTTTAAACTTGTGTTTGAGCAACTCAGATTCAATTTATGTGTAATTATTAATGTTTATGCGCACTCCATTCAGTGACACGAGTCGCAAAAGCGCACGTCCCTGAGAACTAGAGGCAGAAGCCGACTAGTTCAGTACGTTAACAAACTGATATTTGTGTCTAACATTTTAGCCAATTGTTAATCGTTTAAAATAAAATGCAGTTCATTAATATTAAACTTGTCCCTGCAAAGAATGATAATTTTTTTGCAGCACATTTTAATATTAATAATTACCGCCTGATAGAAAGAAAGGAATCTTCTGTCAGCGTGATAAAAGATTGGTTCGAGCGAAGTTCCTCTTACCTCTCTCTCAGAAGGCCTCACAATTTGTATCGCTATTAAATTTGAATTATTGCGTATGTCCGATAATCCAAAATAGCGATTCACTCCCTTTATAGGTAAATCATTGGCCTAGCTAACCAGTGCATGCCTAATGCAAATCTAATCTGAAAAACACTGTTTTGTCTGATTAATGTGTGGAATTGGGAGTTTATTAACACCTTGATCCAGCGTTAATTTGTAACGCAGCGAAGAAACCCTGCAAAGTTACATATTCGTGTGCACTAAACTGGCACAAAAAAGGATCCACTGATCCAAAATTTCATTCGCGTTATAAGTTGCAGTTAAATCAGCCGTGAGAGAGTCAAATCTCCACAAAAGTGCTAAAGATTTAAAATCACGAGTTTAGGGTAGGTTGATCCAGTATCTCTGAATAACCACCAGATAGCAGTCTGTTTAGGTGTGGAACACACCTCCCTAACGTTATTGTTGTGTGGACTCATTAACGCCACCTTGTGGGCGTTCTGTGTTAGGTCTGCTTTTCTTCTTGCCTTGTTCTGACTTCATTATTTCAACTTTCCTACTTTAATTTTGTTTGCTGTTATTATTTTCTTTTTATTTTATTTGATCCCTTTCACTTCATTGATTGCTAGTATTTGGAATTGGGTATACTGATTTTAGTTTGAACACGTTTAAATCTGAATTTGAATTAAGTTCCCTAACCAACAAGGGAATTCACTTTCTGGAAGCGCTCCCCCTGGTGGACACTCCCCAGATAAGTCAATTCCCTCCCCTTTTTCTTCTTCTATTTTTAAATTTTAAATTTTTTCGCTTTCTCTCTTGAATTATTTTACTTTGGAATTCCTTCCTTTTTATTCCTTATCATTTGATTTTATTCACATTTATTTCTTTATTCTATTTTTGTTTTAGTTTAGCATCATTATCACTTCTAAGCCTCTCTTAGTTTATACACTTATTTAAATTTAATTAAACAGAGTTTTGAATTGAATTTAAACCAAGTGCCCCTGAACTGTTTTACTTTGCTTTATTGTTTATGTCTATTCTGATTTTGTTTTCTGCTGGTTTATTTTGATTATTGTCATTATAGACCCCAATTCTCTTGCCCTACACTCTTAATTATTTAAATTTGGTTTAAGCAAGGTTTAAACTCAGATTTAAATTTACAATTAAGTTGCATTTATTTGACCATTTGTGTACTTGCAGATAGTGCTCCCTCTAGTGCTCGGTGGCAAGGCGACGGTTGTTTCAGTGAGTTTCAGTGAGTGGAGTCACCTGGCTTTGCAGATCAGGCACTGGCTGTGTGTGAATCGTGGACATTTCTGACCTCGTACCATGGGCGACATCAGCAATTGTGTACTCCAGGTGCAGGGAGGCAACGAGTCCAGGCTGACAAAAAGGGCAATTTTGATTAATTACCCTGATTGGGCTTCCGCACAACGGAACCGCCCGTTTGGAGTAACTGCCCATTGAGGGGACAGACTCTGGGTTCAGGGGAAACCCAATTTTGACCCGTCAGTCTGGCCGTTGGCAAAAAAACCTCGCCTGAGTACATTTGCAAATCTACCAATTGTGCTAAAAGTCACTATTTGAGTGGTTGCATCGTGCTACAAAGGGGAACAGGGTGCCCACGGACACCGCAGTCGAGTGTTGGAGCGTCAAGGAAAGGTTGGCTCCGCCACTGATTCCTCACCTGAGCAATCGCAATTCACCCCAGGCCTATATTAATGACATACAGTCCATTCACTTATTAAAAGCCACAGAATATTAGATATTCTCTGATCATTGTTTAGTCAACCCCTTCTACTCTTAAGCCATACCATACCTCTAGGTTTTATTACTCGACAGCGCCCTCGTCAGGCCTGGCATAAACCCTTGCCATGATAGGAAGCTTAAGTTTTGCTTCTCCCTTCTATCCCTTTCTGTTCTTATTTTAGTTTTATTCGATTTTATTTCTTTTTATTTGTTTATTGTTACGTTTTCTCATTAATTGCCTCCATTTTGTTCTGTTCTATTGGCTTTTCTGTTGTGTTTGTTTCTTTCAGTTCACGTAAAGGCAGAGCCTGTGAGAGCCATCATGGAAAGCTGAATAATAGATAGATGACCGAGCAGTCAGAGTCATTAGAGGACTCGTAGAGCTACCGCCTGTCAATATCTTTATTTAAATCCGGCACTCACCCACACAAATTGGCCCTAATTGGCCATTCCCGGCTATCGACGATAAGTGTCTGGCCTATATTCCACTAACTGTCTGCACCAGTTAGTTGGAATCACACACAAAGTTTACCTAATTACGTATTATCGTAACTCGCTAATCCTGCACGGGCTTGCATTGGTTCTTTTTGTGCTGTCTTTCTCTCATCAACAGTAAGCCACTATGTCTAGAGCATCTAGCCCTGACACCCACTGGGATCATCTCGAGACCTAGTTGGTGTGCCATGACCAACACGTTCCTGCCCAACACCACTGGTGACCTCCAGCACCTGAGCAGCGAGCAGCTGGACAAAGACCTGAATCGATTAATGGCCCACGATCCGACCCAGAGCTACAGTCACAAAGAATGGGCGAAAATCATCGGCGGCCTTGCCCACAACCTCATTTCCCAGGCGAGGCTTAGCGAAAGGAGCAACGCCCACCTGGAGCAGGAAGCAGCAGCGCTCAAGCTCCAGGCCGAGGAGGCCCGGAGGAACCAGGCCCACACTCAACATCGCCTCGATCAGTTACTCCTCAAGACCCAGGACCAGCGTGGGACAGTGAAGAAGATTTTGGTGTGGTAAAATTGAGTATGAAATAGTGTAATACAATGAGATTTAAGTTACAATTAAAATCATATGAATGCTAGAAATAGGCCCACATGTATTGAGCATAAGGCCTGGGTCTAAATAGTTTTTGCTGTGCATACAGAAATTTGAATCGTAAAGCATGTGTATGGAAAATTCTATTTTAAGCTTGAAGAAAGAGAAAAATATGGTCAAAATAACTTGGCCCCAGATCATATCACATAGTATAAATATGAG
Organism: Anabarilius grahami; assembly: GCA_003731715.1. Classification (NCBI taxonomy): domain Eukaryota; kingdom Metazoa; phylum Chordata; class Actinopteri; order Cypriniformes; family Xenocyprididae; genus Anabarilius; species Anabarilius grahami. The sequence goes on along the minus strand of RJVU01048958.1, from coordinate 113,468 downwards.
CCCAAAGGGTGGGCACACAGCTGTGTTTCTCTGCAGACATGACATAAGCTCCGCTTGTAATAAAGCGTGTATTCTGAATCAAAGATTTTGAGAAGTGTTTTGTTTTTATAAAAAGAAGAAACCACAACATTTTGGCACCCCAGATGGGACTGGAATTGAAGCACAAGTGAAAACCACAGTGGTGGACCCTGCGGTAGTCAACTCAAAAAAGTGGCCACCAGGTAAGCAAGTTTATGCTTATTATTTGTGTTGAATACCTGAGAGTTAATTGTGGTAAAACACTTAAAAGCTTTTCCAAATTTAAAAAAGAACTAAAAGGAAAATAATCTTTGATTCTAGAATATTTGCATTTAGTGTGTCAGGCCTGGGGAATTACTGATAATGATATCAGTGGATCTGTGTTAATGCATGCACACAGATGGAAAATGTTCACGGTTATCGTGTTATATCAAAAAAAAGTCTGATAAACGGTCTGCTTGTGTGAACGGTTTAAAGGTTATTATATCTCTCTGTGAAAGACCAGAGGATATGGTCTAGCTCAAGATGATTGAGACTAGGATTTATCTATGATACCGCTTTGTTGTTGATCAGCAGAAGACTGAATGGATAGATACATTTTTATTTTTTATTTTTTAATATGGTATTATATATGACATGTAGAATTAGAATTCATATCAGGGATTGACAGTTAGGTATTAGTAACTGTGTCAGAGGCCTCTGTGTGTGACTGTATGTGTGAGTGTGTTTCAGAATCTAAAAATAAGCTCCTCTTCTCTGGACTGTGAAAATTGATACCTGGTTAATGAAAAAAGTTTATGAGAAGAAAAAGACTAGTTGCGGTCCAAAGAACAGAAGATAAAGTAAATGGAAGGATTGTATGAGCCCTGTGGGGACAAAATGAGCCCTTTAGGGACTAAATGAGCCCCAAGGGACAAGTGTGAAAGGAAAAGATTGTCCCATTCTTAATAAAGGACTAAAGTTTTGAATGTGTTGATTGTGGTGTGAATGGGAGAAAGAATAAGCTAAGATATTAGCTGTGCAAAATACAATTGATAAAATAATATTTAATTTGTGAAGTTGCACCAAGAGAAAAATAAATAAGTTAAAATAAATAATAAGAGATTAAATAGAAAAGGTATATTGTTTAAAATTAAACTTTTAATAAGAAATTAGCATATAAAAATTGTGAAAAATCACAAGAAAGGAAATAGAGAGGAACATTTTGAAATTGTAATATAATCAAAAATAGATTGAGAAATTAATTTGAGTAAAGGAATAAATAAATAAAATAAAGTATAAAATAAAATTAATAAAATTGATTGAAAATAATGGCAGCCATTACCCCAGTGGAAATGTTAGGGTCAAAATAGCCATTATGTAAGGACTTAATAGACAAAATGTCTAATAAATGGCAAAACAGAACTAAAGATATGATGACAAAATGGTCTAAAGAAGGAACATTTGATGTGTCATTGTTTGAAGAAATGGAAACTCTCATAAAAAATTATAAAGTAAAAGATAGAAGTGTAAAAAGAAAAAATAGAGAATCAAAAAGAGAAAAAGAAAAGGCAGTACTGGCATTGTTCAAAAAAGAGGGAGAAGAAATATTAAAGAATATAAAACAGGCAAGGATAATATTAAAAGAAGTAGATAAAGAAACAAAGAAAAAAGAAGACATGATTGCTAAACCACCTCCATATATACCTCCAGAAGGTCAGTTTCCAATACTTAAGGGATTGGTAGAAGTGTCAGGAGCAATGCAAATGGAGGGACAAGTGGAATTAGAAAAAGAAAAACAATTAGGACCATGTAAGACGAAAAACAACACAAAGTAAACAATCTAGCAAAACTTTGCCTTTAGACTGTTATGAACAGGCACGAACTGCTTTAGAAAAAATAAAACCAGAGTACACAGGGAAACAGCTTAGAAAAGAAGACGATGAAATTGATATGCAAGCTCAGATAATTGAAGATAAAATAGATAAAAGAATCAGAGAAACAGAAAAATTAATAAAAGATACAAATAAATTAGTAAAGGATAGAACTAAATTGTTAGAAAGTATACATATAGAAAATGAAGAGGAGGAATCATTTGATGAAGGAAGGTGGTCACGTGGTAGAGAAAAAGGTACACTTAGACCTTTAGCAAAGCAGTTACCAATTTTGATTAAAGGAACACAGGGACAGTATGTTCCATGGGCTACACAGGACCATGAGGGGCTGGTTAATCGTCTCCCTGACATTCACGAGGGGGCTGGAAAATGGATAAGAGTGTTTGAGGAAGAGACAATGAGCAAACTGTTAGCAGTGGGGGACATCAAAGCTCTTCTGGCAAGAGTTATAGGTGGAACAAAAATGGAGGAAATTCTTGAAGCATCTGAACTAAACAGAGCTGTGAATTCATTTTTGATGGATGGAACTGTGTTTGATTTGTATCGCCCAGGAGTGTGGCAGACATTGTGACATGAATATCCCACAAAAATAGACCCAAAAGCATTAAAGGGTGAAGAATTGGGAGATTCTGAAAGTCCATTTGCATATGTACAGAGACAATTAAAAAGATGGAAGCAAGAGACTGAAGGGAATCCTGAGGGAGACCCATTAATGGCTACACTGTTCAGAAATGCTATAGTAGATGCAATGCCACAACCAGTAAAAAGTAAACTGGAGATGTGGTCAGTCTAAACTCCAAAACACACAAGGAGTTTTGTGATCATGTGACTCATGCTGTTGAACAGTACAGAAAAAATGAACAAAAACTGAAAAATCAAGAAAAAGACTTGCAAAGAAAATTGACTCAGTTACAACTTGAACAACTAACAAGTAGTCACAAGAAAAAGTTTCAAGCTACAGTACAAAAAGAAGGAGTCTCAGAACAAATGACAGTAACTACTCCTGTAAATGTTCCACCATAAACTGTGCAGCTACCCCCACCTGCTGTGGTCCCTCCAAACATGCAACAGTTCCCAACACCCACTGTCAATGTGTATGCTCAGCAGCCAGGGCCATGGAGAAAAAATCCACCACAAGGGGGACAGAGAGGAAAAGGCACACCTAATAATTTTCCTCAAGGAGTGTGTTGGAGATGTGAACAGCCAGGACATAGCAAAAGATATTGCCTTATTGGTCCATTGCAACAGTCTTTCGAGGGAGTGAAGGGGGGAGGATGGCGGCAGCCTTTTCGAGGTCCTTATAATGGCCCAGTAAATCCATGGGGAGGTCCAAATCAGGGATATTAGGGGTGCCCAGAGAATCCTATAAGGGAGAATCAACTTCCAATTTTATCTAATAATGCTAATCAAGAACCTATGATGGAGGTTGAAATAGAAGGTAAAAAGACACCTATGCTCATTGATACAGGAGCAATTTATTCTTGTATAAAATCAAATTATGCTTTACATCTCCCTTTGTCTGGAAAATTTGCTAAGATAGTAGGATTCTCGGGACAAATACAGCTAATTCCTATGACTGCTCCAGTTTGCATACAAGCTAAAAATAAGAGTGGGACCATACCTATCCTTGTGTCAAATGATACGCCTGTAAATTTGTTAGGAAGAGATGCATTATGCAGATTAGGACTCCAAATTTGGTATTCTCCAGAAGGAATGTATATAGACTTACAAGGAATAGGAAAACAAATGATGATATCTGAACCAAAAGCAAATGTGTATTGGATAGGACAAATAGAAAATGATGTGAGACAAGTTATTAATACATGGGGAAGATTCATTGAAGCACAAATTGTTGAAGCACAGTCACCAAAATCAGAGTATCATTGTACTATGATATATGACCCTGAGAGAGATATAAAAACAGAAACAAAATGGCAAGAGGAAACTGGAAAGAAAAAGATTCAGTTAACTTCACATTGTATCATAATAGGAAAACAGGGTTGAAAATGAATTTACAAAAAATTGGTTCAATGTGCCTAATTCTGTTCCACATGTTTCCTTATATGAAGGGAAAGATTTTGAAGCAAAAGATTTGGGTCCAATGATGAAAATAGCTGAACAATGCCAGTGGAAGTCAACAATAAATCCATTGATTTTTCATTCTGTTGACAAGAATTTTATTAAAATTTTATGTACAACTGAATTAATTGGTATTCCTCAGGAAATAGTTATAAACCACAAAAATCAAGTACAAATGATAACATCTGAATCAACGAAAATTGTTGAAAATGAACTAATTAAGGAGCTAGAACAACAAGTGCCAACTGAATTATGGTCTCAGTATGCAACAGATGTAGGATTAGTGAAATCAGCTAGCCCAATAAAAATACAACTTAAACCAGGAGCATGTTTACCGAGAAAATTACAGTATCCACTAAAACCTGAAGCAGAAGAAGGTATAAAAGATACTATTGAAGGACTAGTGAAAGCAGGAGTGTTAATAGAAACAAATAGTTATTGCAATACTCCAATTTTTCCGGTAATTAAAGCGGATAAAACTAAATGGTGTCTTGTACATGACTTACGAGCAATACATGAAATAACAGAAGATTGGCCAGCTGATGTACCAAATCCACATACATTACTGACAAATGTCCCTCCAGATGCTAAATATTTCACTGTAATTGATTTATGTAATGCATACTTCAGTATCCCTGTAGGGAAAGACAGTAGATATTTATCTACAATAACAATGGGATATCCAGTAACTATTTACGCTCATCATAAAATTGTGGAATTGATAGAACAAGGAAAATTTGTTTTAACTCAAGCTCGTATTCTTGCATATTCATCATTACTTACATACCCAGATGTTACCATTAAGCGATGTGATACAGTCAATCCAGCTGAATTAATTCCTTTAGGTTTTGAAGGGGAGCCACATGATTGTGTAGCTAATTCACTGGCTTTCACTAGATTACGACCAGATCTTGAATCTACACCAATCTCTGAAGCAGAGGTTGTTTATTTTGTAGATGGTTTTGTAGAAGTTTTAAAGATCATTTAGGAAATCATGCAGGATATGCAGTGGTAAGGAAAGAGATGGATAATTTTGTACCGGTAATATCCCAACACAGTGCTCAGCCTTGCTCTGCTCAGTTAGCAGAATTAAAAGCTCTCACAGTTGCATGTCAACTAGCAAAGGGACAAATAGCAAATATTTTTACTGATTCAGCATATGCTCATGGAGTTTGTCATTTGCTTGGAGCAGTTTGGAAACAAAGAGGTTTCAAAAAGGGAGATGGTACTCCCATTCAACATGCTGAACAATTAGTTCAATTAATTTTTGAACAGCTTTCCTGTAGCTCAGTGGTTAGAGCATGGCACTAGCAATGCCAAGGTCATGGGTTCGATCCCAGGGATTGTACATACTCAGATACAAATGTATAGTATAATGCAATGTAAGTCGCTTTGGATAAAAGCGTCTGCCAAATGCATAAATGTAAATGTAAATGTAATTTCTGCTATGATGCTTCCAAAACGATTAGCAGTGATTAAATGCCAAGCCCACAAGAAGGGAAATAATTTTGTAATCAAAGGAAATAATATAGCGGATATCGAAGCAAAAAAGGCCTCTGGGTGTCAGGTTGCAATATTATCTCCAGTAGTGCTAACTGAACCACAACTTCAAATAGATGATATTGTTCGAATTCAACAACAAGCAGGTCCATATGAGCAATCTATGTGGCATCAAAGAGAGGCAACAAAAGATGCACAAGATATTTGGCGTTCACATGAAGGACAAATTGTTGCACCAACTGCACTTTTGAATATTCTTTTTCCTGATGCGCATGGTTTCAACCATTGCGCGAGGGGGGAAGTGATAAGGAAAATTAAACAGCAGGGATATTGGTCCCCATATTTATATGCAACAGTAGAAAACGTTTTGTCCACATGTGAAGTTTGTGCCAAAAACAATGTAAGGAAAGGAATAGCAACCGTTTAACCATTTAACTCTCTGGAGTCGGGTAACGCGCCGGCTCGTTTTGTAGGATTTTTTTCACATTGCAGCAAAACAGACTTAAAATACTCCGTCATTTTTTGTCATAGAGACATAAGTAATATATCAATTGAAACTATAGAATATCTTCTTTTATTTGTGTACACTCAGAGTAAAAACAAAATGTTGTGCTTTTTGCAAAATAAAGAAAACTAACATGATGCGTGATCTCTCATCTCCCTCTGAACGAACTCCAATCTGATAGTGTAACTTAGTGAATACTAATGAAACAAAAATGAGACTTATGTCTAAAAAACTTAGAAATGTCAGGTTTTAAATCGTGCAAATCAAATCGAAAACAAATATTCTCTGTTTATGTAATCTGTATAAAAAGAGAGCCATGTCAGAAGTCCGTGATTCAGCTCATTATCCGCTAATGCAGCCACGCCCACGGAGTGAGCGCTATTCAGACGCAAATTCAGTCAATACATGCAGACATCGTGTCAATCGTGTATTTATTGTCTTGAAAAGTGTTTATCTGGATGTTAAAGCCATGGTTAGCGATCTCTAGAAGACATGCCGTTAGTTCCTGGTTCCTATTCTTCTTTGGATGAATTTGTGAACTAAAGGTGCACAGAGCGCTCTCCGGCTGCACATTTGAATTGAAAGCACAGCATCCAGCGCTCACAGTGATGACAATAAATATTAAATAAATATTACTCCTCTGTATAGAAAATTGACATAAATATGAGAATCCATCAATATTTCTCCAAATGTGCATGCTTTTCAAGCTAAAAGGCTATATGAAATGCCATAGAGGTAACATAATTGTTCAGACATTTTGCATCACAGAAATACATTATATTTTTATAATATATAAAGTATATAATAGAATACCATTATTTTAAATTGTAATAATATTTCACAGTATTGCTGTTTTTTCTGTATGTTTGATATACACCATGATGAGCTTTGAGACATAATCAAAGAGGGTTTTTTCACAGCCTACCTGACTGAAAGGCCTCATTATTATGCAGCTCATTAGAGCTTCTTTATGCGATTCTTTTGTCTTCTCAGGTGTAAATGACCCATTATTCATGATGATTCACGCCTCCACGCATACTGTGTTTCTTGACAAAAAGTGTCTTACAAAAACTAAATCAATATATTGTTATAAATGAAAGAGTAGGCAGGATCATTTTTACATAATTTTGAAGCAAAAACTCTAGTCTACAACCTCCAATACCCAGAAGTCTTGTGAACACAGATTTAATATATTTTTTTGGACTTATTTCAGTGACTTAGGTTTTTTGTTTTTTCAATAACCACGCATAAACGTTTTTCCTTAAAAAACATAAACATGTACATGCATGTTTCTCACATATTATGGTAGCCTAGTTTATGTTGAATACAGTGTAATGACACTTGTGTCATTAATATGTTTATGAATGTGACGAGCAGGGCGGGCGAGAGCCGTGAGGGAACGGTGCGAGGCCGGTGACGCAAGTGATAACGAGCATCACCTGCGAGGCGCACCAGCCTCGGGTCTCTCACGGAGGAGCTCCGGGGGCATAAAAGGAGGAGCGACGACAGTGAAGGACGAGAGAGGACCAGGCCTGGATTTTACGTTATGTTTTATAATGTTTGTGTGGCCGGCAGACGTCCGCAAGGGTCTGCCGGCATTACTTTCGTTTTGTTCTTTGTTTATTTTATATTAAAGTTTTGTTGAATGTTCGCCGGTTCCCGCCTCCTTCTTCCCGTATATACGAACTGTGTTACATTGGTGCCGAAACCCGGGAGGAAGGAGGGACATGCTGTCGGAGAGCCCTCGCTGCTGAGGGGGATCGCGGTGCTGCGGAGTTCGGGCAGCGCGGGAGTGAAGACCGCGAGAGGCTGCCCAAGGCGGTGGTGCTGGAGCATAGTGACCGGTGGGACGAAGAAGCTTGGTGCCGTGCCCCTGGAACGAGGTGGGGTGGCTGCCGTCCAAGAGGGAGCGGAGGAGTCGCCGCCGTTCGCCGTGGGCCGGAGCCTGCTGCCGTCCGCCATGAAGGGGAGGAGCAGGGGACGGGGGACTCGCTGCCGGCTGCCCTCA
>RJVU01048958.1:68651-105351 GCA_003731715.1 Anabarilius grahami | reverse complement strand
GGGAACCGGCGAACATTCAACGTAACTTTAATATAAAATAAACAAAGAACAAAAGTAATGCCGGCAGACCCTCGCGGACGTCTGCCGGCCACACAAACATAATAAAACATAACGTAAAATCCAGACCTGGTCCTCTCTCGTCCTTCACTGTCGTCGCTCCTCCTTTTATGCCCCAGGAGCTCCTCCGTGAGAGACTCAAGGCCGGTGCGCCTCGCAGGTGATGCTCGTTATCACTTGCGTCACCGGCCTCGCGCCGTTCCCTCACGGCTCTCGCCCGCCCTGCTCGTCACAATGAACAACTGAAAAAAGCACAAATGTCAGGGCATGTCAAAACTTCTCCAGGCCCCAAATCAGACTTAGACTCCAGAGGGTTAAACATTTGGTCATGGATTATGTGGATATGATAAAGCGTGTACAAGGAAAGAAATATATGCTTGTGATAATAGACAGGTTCAGCAGATGGGTGGAGGCAGTGCCATCAGCAGATGAGGGAGCAGGAACAGTAATACAATTTTTGACAAGAGAAGTAATACCTAGATTTGGAATACCATCAGAAATAAGTTCAGACAATGGTTCTGCATTTATTAAAAAAACTGTGAAACAAGTACTACAGCACTTAAGAATAAAAGAAAGGTTAGGTGCAGTGTACCATCTGGAATCTCAGGGGTGTGTGGAGAAATGTAATGGTTTAAAATCTTGCTACTTACCTATAAAGCTATAAATGGTTTAGCTCCCCAATATCTAAGCGAGCTCTTGGTGCATTATAGTCCTTCACGTTTATTGCGATCTCAGAATTCAGGCCAGTTGATAATACCCAGAATATCAAAATCAACCGAAGGCGGCAGATCCTTTTCCTATTTAGCACCTAAACTCTGGAACAATCTTCCTAGCATTGTTCGGGAAGCAGACACACTCTGTCAGTTTAAATCTAGACTAAAAACACATCTCTTTGCTCTTGCATACACATAACACATTATCAATACATAAACATCTTTTCAAATCCGTTAAAGGATTGTTACGCTGCAATAATTAGGTCGGCCGGAACCGAGAACATTTCCTATAACACTAGATATACCTGTAGATCAGAATAAGAATGGCATCTACGCTAATATCAGTCTCTCTGCTTATCCTGAGGTTTGCCGGGTGCTGGACCCAGGCCGTATCCAGATCAGATGGAGAACCTGTGCCTGGACCTGACTACAACGTAGCCCAGGAGACAATGGGCCTACAGATCCAGTTCTGGCTGCATCTATAATTCAGATTTTTAATCTCCGTATCCGCTTACATATATTTATATATATAATCTATTTTTAATCCCTATAATAAAATTGTATAATTCAGATTTTGATCTCCATATCCATTTACATATATTATATATATCTTCCAAGGGGTTTTTTCCCTCCTAGGACTTTTTTCCCGGTATTCTTAAGGCTAAACTTAATAAAATATGTGCAAGTACGAAACTCAACTGGGTTGATGCCTTGCCACTAGCACTAATGAGTTATCGCATGCAAACTAAAAGGATTACACATCTAACACCGCATGAAATGCTTACGGGTCGACCCATGCCTGTGCCATATTGCAGAGTTCCTTATAAAGGACCTCCGTTAGAACAATTACAAATGGAATTAAGATCTTATATGAAGAAACTAACTGCCATACATAAAGCTATATATTTACAGGAAACGAGAAAGCAGCCTAGTGAAGAGACAGAGACCTCTTGTCCAGTTGTTGAGAGTCTTCAGGAGGGAGTGGAATGAACCTAGGAGAGAGGGACCTTACACAGTTGTGGTAGCGACTCCAACAGCAGTTCAAGTGGAAGGAAAAACTGCCTGGTATCATCAAAATCACTGCACAAGTGTTCCCAAAGAAAGGAAGGGAAGAGAAGAAGAAAAAAGTGAAACAGGTGATACAGAAAGACCAGAGACACAGAATGAAGGGATGGAGAATGCTGAAAATTCAGAGCAAGATGAGCAGGGAGCTGAGCAAAGTAGAGAAAACCAACAAGTGAGAGTAATACGTCCACTAATGCATCTGACAATCATCATATGCTTAATGCATCTGACAATACAAGCTCAAGCTCAAGCTACGGGTATCAACACCACTCAGATTTCCCAGTTATTGACTTCTCAGCCCTCAAATAGTCCTAACAACAACTCAATAATAACCCCAATATAAAAAGAATTGATTAATGAACAAAAAATATCAAAGCAACGTAGAAATGTTAAAGATGAACAAATTGATGATTATAGTAATGAAGAAGTGTTACCACACTGGGTTTTTCTCCTAGGGGTTTTTTTCCACCCCTGGGAGTCAGCCGACATTGGCTTAATGTAGCGCCATCTTGTATATGTTACATATTACCACGCTTGCTTGTACAGCTTATTTTTAACCACTTATCTTTTTTTCTGTGCTTCTAATATGTAAAGCTGCTTTGAAACAATTACCAATTGTAAAAAGCGCTATATAAATAAATTTGACTTGACTTGACTTGACAGTTAACCCTCTGGAGTCTGAGGCTGATTTGGGGCAAGTTTTGACATGCCCTGACATTTGTGCTTTTTTCAGTTGTTCATAAACAAATTAATGGAAAAGGTGTCATTACACTGTATTCAGCATTAACTAGGCTACCATAATATGTGAGCAACATGTATGCACATGTTTGTATTTTTGAAGGAATAACGTTTATGCATGGTTATTGAAAAAACAAAAAACTTAAGTCACTGAAATAAGGCCAAAAAACAAATATTAAATATGTGTTCACAAGACTTCTGGGTATTGGAGGTTGTAGACTAGAATTTTTGCTTCAAAATGATGTAAAATTATCCTTCCTACTCATTCATATAAAACAATATATTGATTTAAATTTTGTAAGACACTTTTTGTCAAGACACACAGTATGCATGGAGGCGTGAATCTTCATTAATAATGCTGTGATTCACACCTGAGAAGACAAAGACCCGCATAATGAGCCCTTTCAGTCACGTAGGCTATGTGAAAAAACCCTCTGTGATAACAGGATCCCATCAGCTATTGCGTTAACGTTAATATAATGTCCACTCTTGACAAAAAAAAACATGATTTTTGTGATCTCATGCATGCACGTATTATTGCACAACATGTGAAGAAAATTTTGTATAGGCCTTTTATAGTTTAACTCCCTCGGGTCGGCGGTCACGCCTGCGATACCACCGCGGTTTTTTTCTTACCAGTGTGAAAGAGACTCAAAATATTCTGTCAATGTTGCACATTCAATTAAGAGCTATACACCATTTTAATTTGTGGAATATCTTCTTTTATTTGTGTACTCTCAGAGTAAAAGCAAAATGTTGTGCTTTTTGCAAAATAAAGAAAACTAACATGATGCGTGATCTCTCGTCTACCTCTGAACGAAGTCCGATCTGATAGTTCTCAGAAAATGAACTGTAACTTAGTGAATACTAATGACAAAAAAATGAGACTTATGTCTAAAAAAACGTTGAAATGTCTGGTTTTAAATCGTGTAAGTCAAATCAAAAACAAATATTCTCTGTTTATATAATCTGTCTGAAAAGAGAGCCATGTCAGAAGTCCATGATTCAGCTCATTATCCGCTAATGCGGCCACGCCCACGAAGCCAGCGGTATTCAGACGCAAATTCAGTCAATACATGCATTCATCGTCTCAATCGTGTATTTATTGCCTTGAAAAGTGTTTTTCTGTATGTGAAAGCAATCTCTAGCCTCTGTTAGTTCCTGGAGAGTCACATGGTGGTTCTTCTTTAGATTAATTTGTGGACTAAATGTGCACAGAGCGCCCTCCGGCTGCAAGTATGAATTGAAAACACAGTATCCAGCGCTCATAGTAATGACAATAAATATTGAATAAATATTACTCCTCTGTATAGAAAATTGACAAAGCCATTTTTCACAGCCTACCTGACTGAAAGGCCTCATTATTTATGCAGCTCATTACAACTCATTATGCAATTCTTTTGTCTTCTCAGGTGTAAATGACCCATTATTCATGATGATTCACGCCTCCACGCATACTGTGTTTCTTGACAAAAAGTGTCTTACAAAATTTAAATCTCTCTATTGTTTTATATGAAGGAGTAGGCAGCATAATTTTTACCTCATTTTGAAGCAAAAACTCTAGTCTACAACCTCCAATACCCAGAAGTCTTGTGAACACAGATTTAATATATATTGTTTGGCTTTATTTCAGTGACTTAAGTTTTTTGTTTTTTCAATAACCACGCATAAACGTTATTCCTTCAAAAACACAAACATGTACATACATGTTCCTCACATATTATTGTAGCCTAGTTTGTTCTGAACACAGTGTAATGACACTTTTTCCATTAATATGTTTATGAACAACTGAAAAAAGCACAAATGTCAGGGCATGTCAAAACTTCTCCAGGGCCCCAAAAATCCTCAGACCCCTGAGGGTTAAATTACAGAACCAGTCAAAAGATTGGACACATTACTATTATAATGTTTTTGTCACGGTTCATGGATTCACTTACTCGCCCTCTTGTGGTTGTTGTGGGTGTATGTGTGTGAGTGAATGATTATGTGGGCATCACCCAATATGGTCTGATTGCGGTCTGTTGCCAGCCGTGTCTTGTTAGTGTTTGTTATATATTGTGAGTGTCTTTATGTGGTCTTTGTCAGTTCGTTGCAGGCTGTCCTGGTGTCGTGCTCTCTGTTTGTCTCTCCCTGGTTCTTGGATCTCTGGACTGTCATCGTGTGCCCTGCTTTCTGGGCTGGATTATCCTGGTTCTCTGATGCCCGTTGCAGCCCTGCGCCACCCGGCCCATTGCCACTCAGCACGCCACCGTCTTTGCACGCCACAGTCTCTGCATCGACTGTCCATTTGGAGTGAAGTTATTGTACAGCGAATTCTGTCAATAAATGTTTTAATACTTGCACTTGGATCCTCTGTCTGTGTTCATTTCCTGACAGAACGAACTGACCAAAGAATGGATCCAGCAAGCTTGTCGGATTTTCAGGAATATTTGAGCAGTAGCGCTCAACGGATGGATCATCAGGACGAGCGAGTGATGGCCACTGCTCGTGCCGTTCAAGCATTGGTGGCGCAGGTGGCTGAGCTTTCTACCCGGATTCAACATCTCTCATCTCCCACTGCGCCAGCTCCACCATCTGTTCCCCACCCATCCGCCAACATCAGCAGTCAACAAGAGCCACGGATTCCTGCACCTGAGAGGTATGCTGGAGAACCAGATGCTTGTAGAGCTTTTTTAATGAAGTTCTCTATTTATTTCTCTTTGCAACCTAATACGTTTTCTTCTGAGGAATCGAAAGTTGCGTTGGTAATGACGTTACTGGCGGGACGCGAGGCGTTGTGGGGAACAGCGGTGTGGGAGAACGACCATCCGTGCTGCTCCTCGTTCCACGCCCTGTCGCAGAAGATGAGGCGGGTGTTCGACCATTCGGTGGCGGGACGGGAGGCCGCTCGCAAACTCGAGGACCTGCGGCAGGGAATTCAACCAGTTTCGGACTATGCCATTGAGTTCCGCACCCTGGCGGCGGAATGCAAGTAGAACGAGGAGGTGCAGTGGGATTTGTTCCTGCATGGGTTGGCCGACCGTGTTCAACGGGAGATTTATACGTTGGATTTGCCCACCAGTCTCAACGCGATTCGAAGTATTGGAGAAAACGGGAGCCAGCGAATGTAATATTATATTCAAGGGAAGTTATATTCACTTTCTAATCCAGAAAGGGAGGTCATGGAGAAATACATTTCTGATTCTCTGGCAGCTCGGATCATCCGCCCTTCCTCGTCTCCGGCAGGGGCAGGTTTTTTTTTCGTGGGTAAGAAGGACGGGTCGCTGCGGCCGTGCATTGATTACAGAGGACTGAACAACATCACGGTAAAGAATACTTATCCTTTGCCGTTGATGTCTTCTGCCTTTGAACAGCTGCAGGGCGCGTCTCTTTTCACGAAATTGGACCTGTGCAAGGCTTATCATTTGGTTCGCATTAGGGAGGGGGATGAGTGGAAAACGGCTTTTAACACCCCTAGAGGGCACTTTGAATACTTGGTTATGCCCTTCGGCCTTTCCAACTCGCCTGCCGTGTTCCAAGCACTCGTTAATGACATGTTGAGAGACATGGTCGATCAGTTCATTTATGTCTACCTGGACGACATATTGATATTTTCTTCTTCTCTCCAGGAACATGTGCAACACGTCAGACGAGTGCTCCAGAGGCTGTTAGAGAATGGGCTTTTTGTCAAGGCGGAGAAGTGCGTTTTTCATGCACAGTCAGTTCCTTTTTTGGGTTATATCGTGTCGTCCGAGGGGGTGCGCATGGATCCTGACAAGGTTAAGGCTGTGGTGGATTGGCCAATCCTGGATTCCCTCAAGGCCCCGCAGACGTTTTTGGGATTCGCCAATTTTTACCGCCGGTTTATTCGCAATTTCAGCCAACTAGCCGCTCCTCTGACTGCCTTGACCTCCCCCGCAACGGCGTTCAGGTGGTCGGATGCAGCCGAGGCTGCATTCTCCAACCTCAAAAGCCGCTTTGTTTCGGCTCCCATTCTCGTCGCCCCTGATCCGTCACGTCAGTTTGTGGTGGAGGTTGATGCGTCAGAGGTGGGGGTAGGTACAGTTCTATCCCAGCGTGCCGCCGCGGACGATAAGATGCATCCTTGTGCGTTTTTTTCCCATCGTTTATCCGCTGCCGAACGTAATTACGACATTGGTAACAGGGAGCTGCTGGCAGTCAAACTAGCTTTGGAAGAGTGGCGTCACTGGCTGGAGGGTTCGGGGGTACCTTTCATCGTCTGGACTGATCATAAGAATTTAGAGTACATCAGATCCGCTAAACGACTAAACTCTAGGCAGGCTCGTTGGGCTCTGTTTTTCGGTCGTTTTGATTTTTCACTATCTTATCGTCCCGGGTCTAAAAACATCAAGCCCGATGCTTTATCTCGTGTTTTTGATCGTTCCGAGCGCCAGTCCACTCCCGAGTGTATTCTACCTGAGAGACTCATTGTCTCTTCACTCACATGGGAGGTCGAGTCGAAGGTCCGCACAGCCTTAGAAGGGGTAACGCCTCCGCCCGGGTGCCCGCCGAGTCGATTATTTGTGCCAGAGAGGTTACGTTCAGACGTTATCCGATGGGGTCATGATTCCAATCTGGCTTGTCATCCAGGGGTTAGTCGTACCAATTTTTTGGTCAAGCAACGATTCTGGTGGCCCTGTATGGCTCGCGACTTTCGCAATTTTGTTTTGGCTTGCTCTGTCTGCACTCGTGGTAAGACTTCCAATCGTTCCCCAGAGGGGCTTCTTCAACCGCTGTCTGTCCCTTCGAGACCCTGGTCCCACATAGCGCTAGATTTCGTCACAGGCCTCCCTCCTTCACAGGGCAATACGGTGATTTTGACCGTAGTGGACCGGTTCTTGAAGGAGGCACATTTCATTCCCTTGCCTAAATTACCTACTGCCAAGGAGACAGCGGTTACTGTCATCAATCACGTCTTCCGTATTCATGGCCTCCCAGTAGACGTGGTTTCTGACAGGGGATCCCAATTTACCTCAAAATTATGGAAGGAATTTTGTCGTTTACTGGGTGCGACTGTTAGTTTGTCCTCTGGGTTCCATCCACAGAGTAACGGGCAAGCTGAGAGAGCCAACCAGGATTTGGAGAGAACGTTGCGATGTCGGGTAGCACAGAATCCTTCCTCCTGGAGTCAGCAGCTTCCTTGGGTGGAGTACGCGCACAACTCGTTACCAGTGTCGGCTACGGGCCTGTCGCCTTTTCAGTGTAGTCTAGGTTACCAGCCACCTATCTTTCCTAGTCTGGAATCCGATGTCGCGGTCCCCTCCGCTCACGCCTTCGTCCAGAGGTGTCGTCACACGTGGATAAGAGCCCGGGAGAGCGCGCACCAAGGCCCAGGCCGATCGCCACCGGCTGAAGTATATGTCGTTGGTCAAAAAGTGTGGCTTTCTTCCAAGAACATTCCGCTCCGCTCCGTTAGTAATAAGTTGCCACCCAAATTCATTGGCCCGTTTACTGTCACCAAGATTCTTAGTCCGGTGACAGTCCTCCTCAAATTCCCTCCAGCGTACCGGAGAATTCATCCCGTGTTTCATGTATCTAAGATCAAACCCGATTTTCATTCAAACATTAATCCGCCGGTTCCGGTTCCCCCCCCCCGCCGCGTCTCGTAGATGGTGAACCCGCTAATTCGGTTCGTCGCATCTTGGACGCTAGGCGAAGGGGAAGCGGATTCTAGTACTTGGTGGACTGGGAAGGTTACGGTCCGGAGGAGAGGAGTTGGGTTCCTGCCAGGGATATCCTGGATCACTCTCTTATCGATGATTACAATCGACAGGTAAGCTCTCCTAGGAGCGCCAGGAGGCGCTCGTAGGAGAGGGGGTACTTTCACGGTTCATGGATTCACTTACTCGCCCTCTTGTGGTTGTTGTGGGTGTATGTGTGTGAGTGAATGATTATGTGGGCGTCACTCAATATGGTCTGATTGCGGTCTGTTGCCAGCCGTGTCTTGTTAGTGTTTGTTATATATTGTGAGTGTCTTTATGTAGTCTTTGTCAGTTCGTTGCAGACTGTCCTGGTGTCGTGCTCTCTGTTTGTCTCTCCCTGGTTCTCGGATCTCTGGACTGTCGTCGTGTGCCCTGCATTCTGGGCTGGATTATTCTGGTTCTCTGATGCCTGTTGCAGCCCTGCGCCACCCGGCTCGTTGCCACTCAGCATGCCACCGTCTCTGCACGCCACAGTCTCTGCATCGACTGTCCATTTGGAGTGAAGTTATTGTACAGCGAATTCTGTCAATAAATGTTTTAATACTTGCACTTGGATCCTCTGTCTGTGTTCATTTCCTGACAGTTTTTAAAAGAAGTCTCATGCTCATCATGCTGTATATCAAACATACAGAAAAAACAGCAATGCTGTGAAATATTATTATAATTTAAAATGATGGTTTTCTATTTTAATATACTTTAAAATATAATGTATTTCTGTGATGCAAAGCATCTGAACATTCATGTTACCTCTATGGCATTTCATATAGGCTTTTAGCTTAAAAGCATGCACATTTGGAGAAATATTGATGGATCTCATATATTTATGTCAATTTTCTATACAGAGGAGTAATATTTATTCAATATTTATTGACATCACTATGAGCGCTGGATACTGTGTTTTCAATTCATACTTGCAGCCGGAGGGCGCTCTGTGCACATTTAGTCCACAAATGCCTCGTTAGAAGAACAGGCATACCATGTGACATTCCAGGAACTAACAGAGGCGTCCATAGATCGCTATAACCATGGCTATAACATGCAGACAGACACTTTTGAAGATAATAAATACACGATTGCGACGATGTATACATGTATTGCCTCAAAATTTGCGTCTGAATAGCGCTCGCTCTGTGGGCGTGGCCGAATTAGTGGATAATGAGCTGACTCACGGACGTCTGACATGTCTCTCTTTTCAAACAGATTACATAAACAGAGAATTTTTGTTTTCGATTTTGACTTACACAATTTAAAACCTGACATGTCAACGTTTCTTTAGACATAAGTCTCATTTCTGTTTAATTAGTATTCACTAAGTTACACTTCATTTTCTGAGAACTATCAGATTGGACTTCGTTCAGAGAGAGACGACAGATCACGCATCATCTTAGTTTTCTTTATTTTGCAAAAAGCACAACATTTTGTTTTTACACAAATAAAAGAAGACATTCTATAGTTTCAATTGATATATTACTTCTGTCTCTATGACAAAAAATGACAGTATTTTGTTTTGCTACAATGTGAAAAAAATCCTGCAAAACGCGCCGATGCGTTACCCGACTCCAGAGGGTTAAGAATGCCAACCCCTGTATCAAATCTTCTGAAAAAATTATTCATATCATTAATAGGTATAGTAAGTGGTAGGTTGCTATGCCTTTTATCATTCCTGCCCATCACTGTGTTCAGACCACCCCATGCTTGCCGAACATTCCCTGATGTAAATTTTTCCTCAATCTTATTCTTATAGTTTAATTAAGCTTCCCTCAGTTTGCCCCTAACAGCTCTTTTACACTCTTTAAAGTACACATGAAATCAAAATTGTCCTTATTACTTTGTTAGTGCATATTACTAGTCTTGTGGTAAACAATTAATACGTGCAAGTTAAAACACAGAATAAAATTGTTTGTCGCGGTAATCTTTAATCAAAATCTGAAAAGTTACATCCGGTCTGGAATGGCATTCCTTTTCTGATAACGTCAGTTTGACGGCTTGGGTTGAAAATGCGTAAACCACTCCCCTGCAACCGTTCCTCTGCTATGAGCGAGATATGGAGAGGAGGAGCGCGAGAGATGGAGAGGAGGAGCGCTAAAGTAAAACTCTGCCCTCTATTCAATATTCCGTTTCACTTGGAAATACGTCACAACACTGGAGAAAAGTCGTTTGCAACTTCCGGTTCACGCTGACTTTAAAAGTAGTAGGATCCCCTCTACAAAAAGTTATCTTTTTATCATTCAGACATCTTTTCAAGCCCTTAGTGACCCATATCTTATTATTTGGGAAAATTCTGATCGTTTTAGTTCCAGACTGTCAGGGTTCCGTGTTTATGTTCTTTGTCACATGTCCTTTGTCCTTAGTTTTCCCGCCACTAGTTTGTTCCCTTAGTTACCCTGATTTGAGTTCATTAGTCCCAGCTGTGTCTTGTTAATTAGCCTCGTTTGCCCCTTTTTTTCCAATATATATACCCTGTGTTCTCCCTCAGTCTTTGTTGGTTCTTGTCTGTATTTTACGTTTGTGTTGATGGTGTTTCTCTTGTTTCCTGGATTGTTGATTAAAGTTAGTGATGGGAAACCGAGGTTTTCCGAAGCATTTGAGGCTTTCAGTAAATTGTGCCGAAAATGGTTCATTACTCGAAGCTTTTAACACAGTGTGCATTAGCGACATCTGGTGGTCAGACTTGTTTTCTTCACCATATCTAAATCATCGTGGAGCAGATACGGTTTGAAAAAGCACGTGACCAAAGCTTCGGAAGTCTGTGTATACTGAATCACTCTTGTCTTGAATCAGTTCTATCTAATCTAATCTAAATTAAATTGTGACAATGAGACCACCACTCACGTCATGTGTAACCTGGTCAACAGATTCACATATTGATCGACAATAATATAAAATATACAATGATGTGATCTAACTACTCAACTGACGTGAGTAGTTAAAACATATTTTGGGTGAGCTGTTTAACCCTTATATTCTGTTCAGAGTCTCTGAGACCCCAGCAATAAAACATGATTAAATGCATTTTCCTTTATGCATCAGGTGAAGCGCCAATTTTTTCAAACCAGCTGTCTCTACTGCATGACGTTCGAAGCTTCAAACGTCATCAATCACGTGGTATTGTCATTTCGATACAAGCATCGGTACAGTGTGTGATACAATAGTGCTTTGAAAACTGCGTCGGAGCATCGGAGCCCCGTTATCAACCGTCCCATCACTAATTAAAGTCCTCCTTGCTGCATTCCTCCTCATCGTGGGTGTTTATCCACCATGGCACCTTACAGAAGAACCGACAGTTACAACACCATCCTGGCTGAGGACCGCCTCTGGGGATCCATTCATTGCTATCCTCCAGCAAATCCCCAAGTCCTCAGTGCAGTGATGAGGATGGCCACCATCCTTGAGCCTTGTCCGAAGATGGCCGCCTCTCCAGAGCCTCGTCGTAAGATGGCCGCCATCCCTGAGCCTCGTCGCGAGATGACCTCCACTCCAGAGCCTCGTCGCGAGATGGCCGACGCCACGCCTGAGCCCTCGGTCAAGATGCCCGCTGTCACGTCTGAGCCCTCGGTCAAGATGGCCGCCGAGATGCCTAAGCCCTCAGCGAAAACGCTCACCATGCCTAAGTCCTCTCCAGAGCTTCTAGAGGACTTCTGGCTGATCGATTTCTGGTCAGAGCCCAGAATCGTCCCGAGTCCAGAGGCGAATCTCTCCTTTGTCCCGAGTCCAGAGGCGACTCCCTCCATCGTCCCGAGATGGATCTCAACCCTGAGCCCGCTCTAGCCCATGAGCCCGCTCCAGTTTTGGTATTCGCTCCTTTCCCAGAGGGTATCATAGTGCCTGTCTTGGCGCTTACATTTGTGTGTGTTTGGGCCACCCACACCTGACCAGCATCCAGTGATGGCTCCAGTACCTGAGTCTGCTCCAGACTCCGGGGGGGCACCGGACTCTTTTGAGGCGCGAGGTCACACCTTCCGGGAGGAGGGAGTAATGTCAGGGTTCTGTGTTTAGGTTCTGTGTTTATGTTCTTTTTCCTTTGTTTTCCTGCCACTAGTTTGTTCCCTTAGTTACCCTGATTTGAGTTCATTAGTCCCAGCTGTGTTTTGTTAATTAGCATTCCTCCTCAATGTAAGTGTTTATCCACCATGGCACCTGACACAGACACATTTCCCTCACAGAATTGTATATAGGCTGAGATTGTGTCCGTTATTTCATTCATATCATTTCCAGAATCAAAAAACAAGTCCCAGTCCGTAACATCAAAACTTAGAGCTGCTCAACAGAATCATTAGTCAAGTCAAGTCAAGTCACCTTTATCTATATAGTGCTTTTTACAATGCAGATTGTGTCAAAGCAGCTTTGCAGTGATAACTGGTATATAATTTAGGCTGCACAGCAGCTCTTAAAGAATGGTGTCAATGCAGGCAGATCAAAGCACTGTTGAATATCAAATGTCAAGTCAAATGTCAAGTGTCCCCAACTAAGCAAGCCAAAGGCGACAGCGGCAAGGAACCCAAACTCCAACAGGTGACATAAGGTGGCAAACAGGTGGCAAATAGAGAAAAAAAGCCTTGAGAGAAACCAGGCTTAGTCGGGGGGCCAGTTCTCCTCTGGCGAACAGTGCTTTGTTACGATTCAGGTAGCTATCATAAGTCTGATAGGATCGCAACATTCAAAGTATCTATTCCAGTTCAATCCAGGATTGTATTCATCACGCCGGTATGGACAGTTTGTTGAGGAGCTGTGCCACTGGTTGTCGTGTCAATGAGGCCTTCACAATGGATGATCTAGTTGATCTAGTCCATACCTGAATGTCCTTAGTAACCACTGCTTGCTGCTTGAGTTTGCTTCTGTATTTAGGTAGCAAATGTACAACATTGTGGTCAGATTGACCCAAAGGTGGCCGGCACAAGGTTTTATATGCGTCCTTAACTTTTCCATAACAACAGTCCAGAGTGCGAGTAGATCGAGTTGGACAAGTTACATATTGCTGCAATGAAGGGAGATGATCGGACAGGCTGCACGTGTTAAAATCTCCTAGAATAAAAACCGGTTGTTCAGTAGACCGGGAGATGGCACAATTATAGCTCTCCGCTAGTCTTTCAGCAACCAATTCCATATTCGGACCAGGAACATAAGTCAGTATTATAGTTATTTGGCCGAATTCTCTTGGCAAATAAAAGGGTCTAAAAGACACAGTTAAAATTTCATAATCCGATGTACAAATCTTCTCCCTAATGCAAAAATCCTAAGCCCATTTGTTATCAACAAAAATACACCACCTCCAACCGACTTGCATGATTTATCCTGGTCTCTGTCGGCTCTGATGGTAGTATATCCATTTAGCGTAGGATTCGGCTGATTTCTTAACCAGGTTTCCGTAAGGCAAAGGAGATTGCTCCATCAAAATCACAGTCAAATTCCATTTTAGCAGGAATTTGATCTTATTGTTAATTGAGCGAGCATTAATCAACGTGATCACCAGCAGTGGAGGTTTATTCCCTCGGAGTTTGACCCACTGTTTCACACCACCTCTGGATCCCCTTTTATTAAGTTTGTTCTTAGCTGTTCCATCTGGACGGGGTCCTCGCCTTATATCCTTTATGGCCTTTAAAAATTGTTCATCCTCAACAGGGCCGCGATACACCATAGATGACAGGTCCTCCATCGTGTATATCAGCCTGTTGCTCTCCGTCAGCTGCACGCAGTTAATCAGGCCGACTGCCAAGCACAGGAACAGTACTAACTTAAGAATCTCCATTTCACATGTTACGCAAACATTAACGATTTCAAATTTTACTTAAACTTCAACCTGGATCAAACTCACAACTCATATAACTTTAAAAAATAAAATAAAAGAAATTAACGAAAAAACGCTGGTGCGGTACAGGGTCAGCAGCAGAGCACGCACCATCACGCACCATTTATAACCTATCAGTTTCTCTTTTTACAGCGGGTGAACACATCATCGACATTATTTTATATAAAAAAACACTCAGATTGCCTTGATATCGCTAGCTTTATCCGACTTTCTGAACATCCGCTACTAGCTTTAGCCCGTTAGCAATAGCGGCGTGGTCACACTAGCGTTTGAACTCTTCTCACTCACGATATTATTGTTCATCTATTCTAATGGCGAGTGTATCGGATGTGTCTCTACCTTTGAGTGCAGGTGAGGACACGTTCGAGCTGCATGCGATGCAGATTCGGTGCAGATTCGAACCCTTCTTGAGAAACAGGCCGAGCTATGGGAGCGGCAAACAGCGCTGGAAACATCCCGGGCTGATGCTCACCAATCCGCTGTAAGTTCGCGGCGCGATATTAACACTCTTGCTTCCTCTACTCCGTTTGTTTCTCTGCACAGGGCCCGAGCACCCAGAACACGCTCATCCCAGCCCTCGTTCACTCCGGCGCCGTCACACCAGGGACCTTGGGTTCTTCAGCCGCGGAAGGCGCGAGCCAGGCCTCGGACCAGGACCTCTCCCCCTCCGCCGCTCCCGGTCTTCGAGATCTCGACGAGGAACCGCTTCTCCCCTCTTCGCGAGGCGGAACGCGACGCCATGGTCATCGGTGACTCTATCGTTCGTCACGTCCACGCTACCTCAGCAAAAGGTAAGGTGTGCAGTCACTGTTTTCCTTGTGTTCGTGTTCTCGATGTCGCTGCACAGGTACCTGCGATCCTGAATGACGAGAGCATCGGAGCTGTTGTTCTGCACGCGGGGGTTAATGACACCAGGCTGCGGCAGACGGAGGTGCTGAAGCAGGGCTTCAGGAGCCTGATCGAGAGGGTACGAGCCACATCACCCGTGACGAAGATCATCGTGTCTGGACCTCTTCCGACATACCGACGTGAACATGAAAGGTTCAGTAGATTATTTGCTTTAAATGAATGGTTAATGTCTTAGTGTAAGGAACAGAAGCTGCTCTTTATAAATAATTGGAATCTCTTCTGGGATTAGAATCGGAGCTGATCTTCTATCGGAGAACATATCCAAGACGCTACGCACTGTATGACTAGTAAGTCAAACCTCAAATCACAGTCTGTGTTCTGCCCACTTAATTGATAGAAATGTGAGTGTAGTACAGTCTATAGAAACTGTGTCTATTCCCTGAATAGTGAGGTTTAACAATAAAAATAAAGGATCGAGAAAAAATCTGATCGTGATCAAACCAGAAATTCACAAAATTACTGAACAAAAACAATTTCTAAAGCTAGGGCTACTAAACATTAGATCGCTGGTTCGTAGCCTGTGGCAGGGGATACAGACCATTACGGACTACAAGCCCCCGCCACGGACCTGTGATAGGAACATCTCTCTGCTGAATGAGCTGAACACCTTGTTCGCTCGCTTTGAGGAACAAAACGGCACCACTGCACAGAAGACTCCACCCCCTCCCGGTGACCGGGGGATGACGCTGACTCCGGACAGCGTGAGGAGATCCTTCAGCAGGATCAATGCACGCAAAGCTCCGGGTCCTGACAACAAGCGTGTACTGAGAGACTGTGCAGCAGAACTCACTGATGTCTTCACAGACATTTTCAACATCTCACTTAGTCAGGCTGTTGTTCCCACATGTTTCAAAACCACCACCATCATTCCAGTCCTGAAGAAGCCATCTCCATCCTGCTTCAATGACTACCGTCCTGTTGCACTTACTCCCATCCTCATGAAGTGCTTTGAACGGCTAGTCATGCACCACATCAAGTCTGCCCTCCCCCCCTCCCTGGACCCATTCCAGTTTGCATATCAGTCCAACCGGTCGACCGATGATGCCATCTCAACTACCCTCCACTCAGCACTCACACATCTAGAGAAAAAAGACTCATACGTCAGAATGCTGTTCATTGACTTCAGTTCAGCATTCAACACAATCATCCCTCAACAGCTCATTCACAAACTGATCGAGCTGGGGCTCAACACTTCGCTGTGCAACTGGCTGTTGGACTTTCTGACTGGAAGACCTCAGGCAGTACGGGTCGGCAGCAACACATCCAGCACCACCACACTGAACACTGGGGCCCCCCAAGGATGTGTGCTGAGCCCCCTCCTCTTCACTCTGCTGACCCACGACTGCATACCGTCACACAACTCCAACCTCTTTATTAAGTTTGCGGATGACACGACTGTGGTGGGTCTCATTAGCAACAGAGATGAGACAAACTACAGGAGCGAGGTGAGCCGCTTGGCTGGGTGGTGCAGTAACAACAATCTCTCTCTGAACGTGGAGAAGACGAAGGAGATTGTTGTTGACTTCAGGAGAGCGCACACTCAGCATGTTCCTCTGACCATCAACGGTGCGACTGTGGAGAGAGTGAGCAGCACCAAGTTCCTGGGTGTGCACATCACAGAGGACCTCTCCTGGACCGACAACACCACAGCACTGGCCAAGAAATCTCAACAACGTCTCTACTTCCTCCGCAAACTGAGGAGAGCCAGAGCCCCACCCCCCATCATGTGCACCTTCTACAGAGGCACCATCGAGAGCATTCTGACGAGCTGCATCACTGTGTGGTATGGCGCCTGCAATGCGTCCTGCCGGAAGACTCTGCAACGCATAGTGAGAGCAGCTGAGAAGATCATTGGTGTCTCTCTCCCCTCCCTCCAAGAAACTTACGGAACCCGTCTCACTCGCAAAGCCCTCTGCATCGCAAGTGATCCCACCCACCCGTCACACAGCTTCTTCAGTCTGCTGCCATCAGGGAGGAGACTGCGGAGTCTCCAGGCCAGGACCAGCAGATTGAAGGACAGCTTCATCCATCAGGCTGTCAGGAAGCTGAACTCGCTCCCGAACTTGCCCCCCCGTCCCTTTTCTGCCCCAGGCACCACTGAACTATGAACCCCCCGAAAAAACTATTTTATATTGATCTTGTATAGTTATATCTTATATCTTATATTTTATATTGATCTAGATTCTTAAGCTCTACTGTTAGTGTTATCTGTATGCACCGGGGGTCTGAGAGTAATGCAATTTCGATTCTCTGTATGTATGTACTGTACATGTGGAAGAATTGACAATAAAGCAGACTTGACTTGACTTATAAATGAAATGATCACAGATAATAGTCTTGATGTAATTTGCCTTACTGAAACATGGCTTAAACCAAATGATTATTTCAGTCTTAATGAGTCTAGTCCACCTGGCTACTGTTATAAAAACAAATGCCGTCTGATTGGCCGTGGCGGTGGTGTTGCAACAATCTATAGAGATATTCTTAACGTTACTCAGAAAACAAACTACAGGTTTAATTCATTTGAAGTTCTTGTGCTAAATGTTACACTCTCAGATATAAGTAAAAAGTCACTACTATCTCACTACTATCTCTTGCTTTGGCTACTGTTTATAGACCTCCAGGGCCTTATGTTGATTTCCTAAAAGAGTTTGCTGACTTTCTCTCAGACCTATTGGGTCAACATCGATAAATCACTGATTGTTGGGGATTTTAACATTCATGTAGACAATACAAATGATGTGTTAGGGGCTGTGTTTACAGATTTACTAAACTCCTTTGGGGTCAAACAAAACATCACGGGACCCACTCACCGTTTTAATCATACATTAGATTTAATTATATCACATGGAACCAATCCTACCGATATAGAAATTCTACCGCAAAGTGATGATGTCACTGATCACTACCTTGTAACGTGTACTGCATACTGCTGATATTTGTCAAATTGAGCCGCAATATCGACTAAGTAGAACAATTCTCCCGACAACTATAGATAAATTCACAAATAAACTGCCTGATCTGTCTCAGCTGCTCATTGTACCTAAACACACAAATGAACTTGAGGATATGACTAGCAGTATGTGCACCATTTTCTCTAGTACATTAGATACTGTTGCACCGATGAGATTAAAAAAGGTTAGAGAGAAAAATACTACACCATGGTACAACAGTATTACTCACGCTATCAAGAGAGAAACTCATAATCTAGAGAGCAAATGAAGACAAACTCGTCTAGAGGTCTTCAGAATCACGTGGAAAGACAGCTCGTCTCATTATAGAAAGACTCTAAAAGCAGCCAAGGCCGAACATCTCCGCAAAGTCATAGAAAATAATCAAAACAATCCAAGGTTCTTGTTTAGTACAGTGGCTAGATTAACAAATAAACAGACATCACCAAAACAAAACATTTCATTACAGTTTAGTTGTGATGACCTTATGAATTTCTTTACTGAGAAAATCGAAAGCATCAGAAATACAATTATAAATGTACAACCTTTGACAGCGTTTTATGATTCAGCTTCAATTGCTGCCCATCAAGAACAGTTGCAGTGCTTTACAACTATAGGACAGGAAGAGCTAAATAAACTTATCATTGCATCTAATCCAACAACATGTTTACTAGATCCAATACCCACTAAACTACTGAAAGAATTGTTACCTGTAGCACAAGAGCCTCTACTCAATATTATTAACTCGTCTTTATCTCTAGGTCATGTCCCAAGACTGTTCAAGCTAGCAGTTATTAAGCCCCTCATTAAGAAACCACAATTAGATCTAAATGTATTAGCAAATTACAGACCCATTTTAAATCTTCCATTTATGTCTAAAATACTAGAAAAAGTTGTGTCGGTCTAATTGACCCTTCGCAAAGACCCGCCCCCCTTAGTTACTGTTGCTTTGTCCGACAAGCCATGGCGCTGTCACACCACACGCAGTGTAAAATACATCGCGCAGAAAAGAGGACACTGACAACACGTCGACAGACAAGACAGAGCAGGTTACTTATGATATTAAACAAAGACCCAGCTTTAAAAAAGTGTGTAATTTTTTAAGAAATTCGAACAATAAAAACCGTTTTGTGGCTCTTTAATGTGTCGTGACGGATTGCTGTAGCGCCTCAGCTCAAGAGGCTCGTGAACCGATCATCTCTTCTTACTAGTTAATTTTACAGCATCAAATAAACATGAATGAACATGAGAAGGAAAGTTGTTTCAAACACGGAAAGAAATCAGTACACACCATTTTTCAAGTTCATGCCCACTGAGGTTAATCTTCTTCTTCTTCTTCTTCTTCTGATTTGATTGGCGGTTGGCAACCAGCTTTTAGGAGCATTACCCGCCACCTACTAGACTGGAGTGTGGATCAGATGATTGGCAGATTGCTAAAAAAAAACCTAAAAAAAAAACCTATATTCTCTCTATTAGTCCTGTCTCCTTCAAATATTTAATAAGATGTTGGGATATTTCCCATGCTTTATCCCCAAGGAGATTCTCTACTGTGAACTTGAGCTTAGCTTTATTGAGTTTAATCTTCTAACTCTTGACAAAATGGCGGATTCGGCGTTATGATCGCTTGTCAATCAAACTCCCGGCGAAGGGTCAATTGTGCTCCTTCTTGCAAAAAAACGCTATCTATGAAAAATTTCAGTCAGGATTCAGGCCTCATCATAGCACAGAAACTGCACTCGTTAAAATGACAAATTACTTATTTCTAGCTTCTGATCAAGGCTGTATCTCAATACTAGTGTTACTTGATCTTAGTGCTGTGTTTGACACTATAGATCATAAAATACTCCTAGATCGACTACAAAATTACACTTGTATTCAGGGACAGGCATTAAGGTGGTTTAGGTCGTACCTATCAGACTGTCACAATTTTGTCTATTTAAACGGGGAAAAATCTAAGATAACTATAGTAAATTATAGAGTGCCGCAAGGATCTGTGTTAGGCCCTCTGCTATTTTCAATATATATGCTGCCATTTGGTAATATTATAAGAAAACATGGAATTAGTTTCCATTGCTATGCCGATGATACTCAGTTATATATTTTATCACGACCAGATGAAATCTCTAAATTATCCAAATTGACAGAGTGCATTAAAGATATAAAACATTGGATGACTAATAATTTTCTTCTATTAAATTCAGATAAGACTGAAGTATTACTTATTGGACCAAAAACCTGTACACAGAATCTCTCAGACTACAATTTGCATTTAGAAGGATGTACTGTTACTCCATCCTCGACAGTTAAAGACCTGGGTGTTATATTAGACAGCAACTTGTCCTTCAAAAATCATATTTCATATGTTACAAAAACAGCCTTCTTCCACCTCAGAAACATTGCTAAGCTACGGCATATGTTATCTATTTCTGATGCAGAAAAATTAGTTCATGCTTTCATGACGTCTAGACTAGATTACTGTAATGCATTGGTTGTCCTGCATCCTCAATAAACAAGCTACAATTAGTACAAAATGCAGCTGCGTTTTGAGTTCTTACCAGGTTAAGAAAATATGATCATATAACACCAATTTTATCATCTCTACACTGGTTACCTATTAAGTTCCGTATCGATTATAAAGTATTGCTACTGACCTATAAGGCTCTAAATGGTTTAGCTCCTGTGTACTTAACCGACCTTCTATTGCCCTACAATCCTTCACGCTCTTTAAGATCACAAAACTCTGGACTTCTGGTTATACCTAGGATATCTAAGTCCACTAAAGCAGGGGTTCCCAAACTTTTCAGCCCACGACCCCCAAAATAACGATACCAGTGACTCGCGACCCCCACTATCTTAGAAGGTGGTTAAAGTATACAAACGTTGTGCGCAATAGCGCACATGGACTAACGCCTGTTTCACACATAGGCCTACTCTGTTTGCGGTGCGTATTTTTTCTTTTCATGCCCATATTAACGAATTAGAGCGTTCACACTGCAGCACACGAATGCAGTCCGGCAGCGCGTTCTACAAGCGCAACGTGCAGCGATCATTACGCACAGTCTATTTTTGCTGTGCTGCACCACACTGAATTAAAACGATAGCACACTGTTCGCATTAAAATAAACATGTATTGACGTGAAAAACTAGTAATTTCACCATAGATGCATATAATTTAAAGTCTCTGTTACACAGTCACATGGCTTTTTTTGCCTCGGGTAAAGCAAGGAAACGGGCAAATTACCTGGCATTTAGGTGAACAAGGAGACATAAAGATAGCACTTGTCTCTTCGTGAAGGTGGAAAAAATAAGTTCTTTTTGACCTGAGGGATTTCTTGTAAAAAGATTTAAAAGAAAAGACAAGTTTTTGTCTATTTTAAGTTTTACTTTAAAATGTTTGTGATTTTAACATAAAGCTTATGTTTAAATGTTTTGCCACTTGCGTGAGTAACGTAATATACAAATCAAAAATATTACTTTATATAATATCCTACTGAGACCCTGCGACCTCATATGAGGACATTACATTTTTGCCTCTTGACACAATGATAGCCAATTTTGTAAATCTTAGACCTGTTGGCCACATTTAGGGACACTGCCCACACCATCTTGTGGTGATATCACAACATTACACCACTGTCAGTGAGAACAAAATGGCTGGAATATCAGCAAAAAACTTCTACCCCAGTTCCCGAAAGAATTTACCCAGGTAAAAAATCTATTCAAATTATATGAATGAAACAAATGTATTTATGTACAATACTGTCTCTATCATCATATGGGGATTAAAATTTGACATATTTTAGTAATAGTAGCACTCTAGGACATCAGTAAATGTGAAGAACTCGTTTGAGGACATTGGGACTATATAACGTTATTTTTTCTACCATGTGGTTAGCTAAACATGGGAATATTTAGATGGATCGCATTAGCATTGAAAAAACAACAACATCTGTCTGTGTGTGTGTGTGTGTGTGTGTGAGCAGAGTAAATCATGGTAAATCATAGTAAATAATACTACAATATGGTTTATTAAGGTGAATCATGCTAGAATCCTGGTAAATCATTCTAGTAAATATCGGATATTGGCAGAAAGGCCTACTCAAACCCCAGCTGGATCTCTAATTCTTTTTACGTTATTACAGCGAAACTTTCATTGTCAAGAGCAGAACAATTGCTCATTGCAATTGCAAACAATTCTGAGGTGGAGGACCTCTCAGATGGGGAAGATAATGATCCTGCTGTGGACGAAGTCATTTTACAAGATGTTGACCTCATGGATGAGCATCCTGATTTTTCGCCACCTGATTCATCAGGAGATGATTCCGGTGAAGAGTACACACCACCTGATGCAGCTGAAGATACTGACTCTGAGAATGAAAGTCAGCCAAATCATCCACAAGTGCACAGACGTGGACGTAAACAACAGCATATTGAGAATGATGAGCTGGATGAGGAAGATCAGAGACATGGAGAGCCCAGACCAGAACCAAGGAATGCTGGATGTGGAGAACGCTGGAGGTCTGCTCCATTTAGACCAAATTTGGTCCAGTTTCAGGATGGAGATGATGGACTGAAAGAACAGGTTGGCAGCCACTGGATTATGTGGAGCAGTACATTGACTCAGACCTGATGAAACTCATTGCTGACTGCACAAATGCCATGTCACTGGGTAACAGTGGGAGATCTCTCTCAACTTCGGTAGATGAGATTTATCACTTTTTTGGAGCAGCAATCTTGATGTCTTGCGTGCCTTATCCACAGATAAGGATGTTTTGGTCCAATGCCCTACAAATCCCCACCATTAGTAACACAATGTCACGTGATCGCTTCTTCAAACTTAGGAGCCATCTGAAAGTAGTTATTGACTATGATGTATCAGAAGATAAGAGGGAAACCGACAAATTCTGGAAGGTGAGGCCTTTTATGGACCGTATACTTACCGGCTGCCGCCTTCAGGTTCGTCCAGAATGCGTCTCAATAGACGAGCAGATGATCCCGTTAACAGGGGCCTGTCCATTCCGACAATACGTGCCACTAAAGCCAAATCCAGTGGGAATGAAGAACTTTGTGCTGGCATCTGTGGATGGACTCGTGCTAGACTTTGAAGTCTATCAAGGTTCAAAAACCCTGGCTTCGAAGGTTCAGGACTCTAGGGTCTAGGAACACTAGTCATCAAACGTCTTTCCGAAACCCTCACTGCTGGCACACAAGTGTATTGTGATTGCTTCTTTACCACCATACAAGCAGTTGACCACATGCTGAAGGATGATATTTATCTTACTGGTACAGTGATGAAGGGCCGAGTCAAACAAGCAATGAACAAGTTACCCGATGACAAAACCCTGAAACACCAAGGGAGAGGTGCCGTCTCCACAGTAACCAGGGCAGATGGGAAACTATGCGTGGTCAAGTGGTACGACAACAAGCCCGTTGTGATGCACTCCACTGTTCACTCAGAGCAGCCAGAAGATACTTGCCAGCGGTGGTCCAAGAAGGGAAAAAAGTATGTGACCGTGACAAGACCAAGCATCGTGCACGAGTACAACTCAAAGATGGGAGGTGTAGACATGTCAGATAGAATGATGAGCTACTACCGAATGTCTGTGCAGACGAAGAAGTGGACAATTCGCATGCTGATGCATTTCATGGATCTTGCCCTTGCCAACAGCTGGCTGCTATATCGCAGAGATAACCAGGAAAATGGCACCCCAAGGAAATCTATCATGAAGTTTCGCATGGTATCATTGAGTTTCGCATGGTAGTGGCTCAGGTATTCCTCAGCAAGTGTGATGTTCTTCATGAAGGTGCTCATTTCACAGAAGAAGAGAATGAGAACGGAAACCTTCCACCACCAGGCAAAAGATCTCGGGTCGCTCCAATCCCCCATATCTCAGTCCGTTCCAGTGCTGCTCATCTCCCGGAGATGGTGGCCTTGAAAAACCCCATGCGTTGCAGAGCACAAGGCTGCAATGGGAAATCCCGTGTGCGATGCATGACATGCAATGTGCATCTGTGCTTGCAAAGTGAACGAAACTGCTTTGCAGCATTTCACACCGGCCAATAGGGGCTATTCCAGACAGGCTGGAAAGATAGAGGCAGCTAGTTAGAAAAAAAGCCACAGTTCAAAGGCTGCTCTGCTGAATTCAACTGTTTGTTACTGTTACAGTTTGCACTTTAGCTGTTTTATTAGCCATGTTTCAGGCTGTTTACATTTTAGCCATGTTTCAGGCTGTTTACATTTTATGTAGGCTTTACACTCTGATGTTTACATTTTCAAATAAATTGTGAAAATGTGTCAAATTAACTTTTTGTACCAATGGAGTCTATGTGTGTTATACAGTAAGATAGACCCACTGTACTCGTATGAGGACATTCATTTTTGAAAGAACTACTTATTGTATTAAGCTGAAATTTTGAATTTTGACTAATTAGGACCTTCTGGCCCCAACAGCAAATAATATTTCAAAAAGTTATGATAGACATCTTTTTCTGCAAAAACTACTTCCGGAACAAAAACAAATTTGAGGTATTATACTTATTAGGTCCTACATATCCCAAATAGCAAGAACAATTATAAAATGCACATCAGGCAAACTCTCGGGTCTCAGGAGTAATGAATTGAATAAAACGTTTAAATGTAGTGCATTTAAATGTGAGATCTATGAAATACAGTGTATACGAAGAGAATCGCAATGCTGACACGCCATGTTCAGTAACAACTTTTGGATTTGAAATAAAAATAAGTAAATGTTGTGTTTGTGATTTACAGCCATGGAACAGTTGCGCACTGCAAACGCGGCATATGTGAAAGCATAGCGCGTGCTGCATACAGTAGGCTATGTACTGAAAAGGCATGACGGTGGTGCTTCTCCGCTCTCCTCCACGGGCCTCCCTGCGTTGTCTTTGGTCGATATTAACCAACATTTCATTTAGACAAAAATAATATCCAAAGCTTAAAGCCTAAAGAATTACCTACGTGCACATGTCAGAATGTTTAACATGGTGCTGTAAATTGACCTGCTGCAAATGATGCTGTTGCTAATATGTCGTTAATCTGTCGTAATCACCTCAAGAGTCACGGTCGAGGGGAAGGAAAATCAAAAGGTTGATGGCTTTCTTTTATTTGCATGGTTTTTGTTTTTAATTTAACTACTATTTTTAGTAGGCTATTTTGTTACAATTATTGATAAAATCAGCTATATCTAATTATTAAAAAAATGTATTTTTTTGATTTCTGGAAATCATCTCGCGACCCCTCCCTCGATGTCTCGCGACCCCCCGGGAACCACTGCACTAAAGGAGGGAGAGCGTTTTCACATTTGGCTCCTAAACTCTGGAATAGCCTTCCTGATAATGTTCAGGGCTCAGACTCGCTCACCCAGTTTAAATCTAGATTAAAGATGCATCTCTTTAGCCAAGCATTCACATAATGCATCTCATATCAGATCAATTGCACATGAATATCTTTGCTTAATGTTATGAACAGCAGCTACGCTAATTATTCTCCATTTGCTCTTCTGTTTTATCTCGGGGCGCCCGTCTCAAGGTGACTAGAGAGTACATCAGCTTCAGTTTGGATCCAGCCTCTTAAGAAGACCTCAGATGACCAACACCTTTGAAGAGACGGCGCTAACTCCTGCGAGGACTTCAGATGACGCAACATCTTTATCAATATGCACATTCCCAAATTTCTATATCCTAAATATTGTTAATATGTAATTCATTATTTCCAGGAGCTCATTGCTTCTACCTTCAATTAAACTGCTAACAGTGACTGTAAATTAAATTGCCTAAATTATTACATTGTTAGCTAACTGCATGATTATATGTACATTTCTGAAACCACATACATTGGACAGTCACCTCCGATACCAGATTCTCTAAATTGTAATGTTGACATGCTTTCTCTGTAAAGCTGCTTTATATAAATGTGAATTGAATTGAATTGAACAATCTTTTGCTGCACATCAGAACTATATTCTTTGGTTTTACTCATTGTGATGAATGATTAAGGGAATTTGGCCTTTGTGTTTCCTCATGTTTATACTCCTGTGGAACAAGAAGTCATGGCTGGACAATTTCATGTTCATGATCACCCTGGTGTGCTAAAAAAAAATTAAATATGAATGG
This sequence comes from Anabarilius grahami, assembly GCA_003731715.1. Taxonomy (NCBI): domain Eukaryota; kingdom Metazoa; phylum Chordata; class Actinopteri; order Cypriniformes; family Xenocyprididae; genus Anabarilius; species Anabarilius grahami. Next base: position 79,280 of record RJVU01048958.1, on the reverse strand, counting down.
GAATATACTTCAGAGATATTTTACTCATAAAACAATCTAGGGGTACCAATAATTGTGGCCAACCTGTTTTGGAGAAAAACATTTATTTCATAATGTGATTTTCCACCCACTTTCAATTCTTTTCCTTCAATGAAAGGTTAGATTTTTGCTAATTTTATGAATTAAATATCAAAAGGACAAACAATGCAGATTTATTTTTACAGTCATCTTTGATCATATTTACCAAAGGTGCCAATAATTCTGACCACAACTGTACAACAGCTTCCTCTTTCATGGCGAAACATCAGACTTTGTCAGGCCGCCACGGACACGCCCTTCGACAAAAACTCCAGATCTGTGCAATTTAACGTCACTAAGGCCTTAAGGTTAGGCTGACCATATATGATATGGTTCTGGTAAAATCTCTATGAGGAGTTAATCACAGTCTAAAACATGTCATTTCCTGTTGCCAGCAGGTGGCGCTATGACTGTAACTGAATTTTGCCATGTAGATGTTTTCAGGCCAGGACTCTAATAAAACATGTGAAGTTTGGGGCAGACAATACATGACTAATACATGCAATATACGTTTGATATACGGAAAGTTTTCAGACTCCATTCAAGGGGGTGCCATAGAGCCCCTGTGCCACGCTCGGGTCCCAGCATCTGCGGCGTCCTAATGGCCGCAGATTCCAATGTGTGTGCCAATTGTCAAGAGTTTGTGAGCACATTAAGGTCCCCAAAAATCCCCGGATGGTTGAAAAAAAAAAAATCTCCTTAAGGCTGATTTATACTTCTGCGTCGAGCTTCACCGTAGCTACGGTGTAGGCTGTGTGTACCACACGCAGCCTACGACGTAGCCTGACGTGCACCTCTTCAAAAATGTAACAACGCGTCAATTCTACACGGACCGCAAGCGCTGTGATTGGTCTGCTAGAACCCCTCCCTCAGGTCAAAAAACTGGCGCGGAACACTCGGAGAAGAGCGAGCGTTTTCAACTTCCATAGGAATGAATAAAAAAATGGCACGGACACATGCAGTCATACTGCAACAAAAGTCATAACCTATTTGCAGCTTCTCTGCCACTTCTATTTCTAAGCTTCTCTGACAACGTACATGACAAGCTGCTTCTTCTTCGGCTTTTGCCTTTATACATGACCCCGGACACTGCCTACTAGTGGTCTGCATGCAAGTCGAAGCGGACAACGACACAGAAGTATAAATTAAAACAGATGCATAGCCTACGGCGCAGAGGCTCCGGCGTAGGTCCGACGCAGAAGTATAAATAATCCTAAGGAAAACAATAGGGCCTTCACCCTTTCAGGGCTTGGACCCTAATAATAATAATAAACAGAGCAAATCCAGTAGGGTCCCCACACCATTGGTGCTCAGGCAGTAATAAAACGAAGACAAACTCACTTATGTTAAACAAATAAATATTTTTTTATTAACAAAAGTTATCTTGCGCTTTTGCCTCTGCTATCGTACTGTCAATCATCTCACTGTCTCACACTCACAGCTATGATTACAGTTACAGTAAAATTTAAATTCACCATCATCAGTACCCACCCTCAGACGATTTTCAGTACAGTATTTGCAATGACCACCCATTGTCCAAAACTAAGCATATTGTGTAAAAGAAAAGTTATGACTGCAGCGTAAATTTTACACTTGACTGAACATTGATCTATGCTTCACACCCGCTTTGCATTGTCTAGCTTCGCTTCACCACACAGATTAAACTCCACACAGCTAAATAAAACAGGCTGGGTGCAGATTAATATTTAATATTTCTGATATAAATATTTCTGTGAAACGTGTTAAGTTGCACAGAAAAAAAAGCCCAATCTAGGACCTGCGCTGTATAGTTTAAGAAGTGGTACTGCTATAGCAGCAGAGCCAGAGGACTATTATTTTGTTGAACAGACCCAGGGAACAACTGATGACGTCACATGCTCAGATTTGCTTGACCAATCAGGGGAAAGAGGCGTCTCATGACCGCCCACATGTGGCAAATGAATTTTGGAGTCATTTATCTGTTTTTTACCCATGAACCAAAAACAAAAAATCAAAAATCTTTTTTTTTTTGAAAGAAAAAAAACAAAGAAAAAAAAACAATAAAGGCACCATTTTCTTGTTTCTGATTATTTCATTTCTACAGAGCCCCTAAAGGGACATGGTGGTGGAAAAAATTTGGGATGGGTGGAATTATTTTTATTTAAATTTTTTTTATCTTGCGTTCTCTCGCAAAACTTTTGCATTCCCCTGCAAAATTGATTTTGTTTAATAATAAATAATCATAAAAGTTATGCATTTTTATCAAACTAAGTGTTGCAGTACAACGAGCAGGAGAGCAGTGACTTGTGAACTGAATTTGGTGACAGAACAGTGTGTTACAGTGAAGTTAGTGAATATTGTTCATAATATAAAATGAGCAAAAGTTTTGGGTTTTGCACTTTTTAGACGGTCCCTTCGGACTTGTCTCTCCACTGCCTGCTCATAGAGATAAATTTATATTATAAAGCTCATTTGAGGAAAATTGGGTTGTAGCTCATTGTCTACGTTACTATTATTGGACATATCTGCATTTGTGTTTAAACAACGTTTAGCTCAGGAGTTATTGATCCGGGAATCGAATCTGTGAATATATTGCCAACTTTACTGAACTCCTTGAGTTAAGCACTGACCGCATTTCTTTATATTTGAATCCAACAAGTTCAATCTCTATGAGCAGTGCATTACTTGTGTGCATTTTTAACGTATGGAGCTGACTGAAACACTGCCAGCCAGCGGGACATTAAACAGGAAGTGTTTGTCCGAGCTCAAAACAGGTTTTGCAAGGGAACGCTAATATCTTTGCGAGGGAAATGTTTGTGAGGGAACGCAAAAGATTTGAAAATGTTTTTCCACCACCACGTCCCTTTAGGGTCTGTACATTTCAAATTGGAAAACAAACTATCAAAACGTATACTGACCTTTTATTTTGACATTTTTCAGTCTTTCCACACTGTTTCGTTAAATTGACACAATGAGGAATGTTAATCAATATAACAATAAAACAGTAATATTTACCAACTAATCTTTATCTTTAATATACTGTATGAAAAATGGCACTTTAAGTGAACACTGCTAAGTGATGTAAAAATTACTGAATCAGATTTTTGAATCAATTAATTTTAAAACAGCATTTAAGTGTATTACCTGTCTCCATGATGAACTAAACTGCATTTAAAAAGTCATGGTCTGTTTTATAACTGCAGTGCATCTAAGATCTATTACATGAGACCTGGCATTCAACATTTAGAGCTTTCCTTTGTTGTTTCAAAAGTGAGTAGTGCTTCCACCAGAAAACAGTCTTATTCTGTTTCCAATTAATGCACACCCTTCAGTTTTAATGCATTTCTAAATGCTTGAGAAGACTCCAAGACTGGTATGCATCAGCTTCCCTCATTCCAGCAACATGGAAATATTTTTACAACACAACCTTTTTCTTATTATGATGTATTTAAAATTTAAATGAAGTTTTGGCCTCAGAGTTAGCATCCTTGGTCAAATTTCAAAACATGCACTCTTCAAGATAATTCAAATTCAGACTTTAAACCAAAGAAATGACTCATGACTCTGCAATGAATCGATTCATAATCTTCCTGAATGTTTCACTATAATAATAATAGTAATAAAACTAGTCTAATACTTTACTTTAAATTTAAAAAGCGACTAAAGGCAAACATTATTGTGTATTCAAAACAATACGTTTTTGATTGAAATGTAAAACAACTTAAGATATCTGTTATCTTACCTTTATTCCATCAATACCTGGACTACCAGGTGGCCCAATGGAACCCTACAAGTGAAAATTACATATTGCCATTAGACATACCTATATTTAAAATAAATTAGATATTAATTTAGATATAGAAACTAGATAGTTTAAAGTTTCTGAAAAAAAAGGAGTTAAGTTAGTAGTATCATTACTTGTAGTTAGTTTGTCTCTAACATTGTCAAAAAAAAAATTTATTTTGGTATTTAAATATTTTGGTAACACTTTACAATGTTAATTTGTTAACATTAGTTAATGTATTAACTAACATGAACTAACCATGAACAATACATTTGTTACTGTATTTGTTAGTATTTGTTAACATTAGTTAATAAAAATACAGCAGTTCATTGTTTGTAATATACAACTCTTGATTTTAATAATGTATTAGTAAATGTTGAAATTAACATTAACAAAGATTAATAAATGCTGTAGAAGTGCAGTTCATCATTAGATCATGTTAAATAATGTAGTTAACTAATGTTAACCAATGAACCTTATGTTTTACCGTATTAGTGGTAGGGTTGGGTATCATTTTAATTTTTGCAATTCCGATTCTGTTTATCAATTGCAATTCTTATTGATTTCCAATTTCAATTCTAATAAGGTTAAAAAATGAAGTCAAATGTTTAGATATCAAGCATATTTATTCTGTCTTTTTGCCGAACATTTCTTTGCAGCCGAATACCATGAACAAAAATCAGCAGCCTATAAAGAACACTAAACAAACAAAATCAACTAGATTATTAATATAAATTTTAAAGATTATTAAGACAAGTAAACAGTCTGTAACGAATGGATGTGATCAAAATGCTTTAGGCATCATAAAATCCTTAATTTTCTCTCCTGTTGTTCAAACTAAGTCATCGGCTCCTAAGAGTTGCAAAACCAGTTCTCTTCAAAGGTTTGTTATCACCTAGGCTCCCATGAACGACCTTATTAGAGACGGTGTCTGGAGCTCTCAGCAAGCTTCAAAGACAGGAGGTGATCCCCTCTCTGCATCCCCCATCAACAGACAGTGCCAGCCATTTGGTCCACAGACTACAGACAAACTTCCAATACACTTTGGAAAAGGGTCATTGACTCCATTTCTACCCACAATCAAACTGTCCTAACTGTCCTAACCATCCTTCGGATGAGACGTTAAACCCAGGTCCTGACTCGCTGTGGTCATTAAAAATCCCAGAATGTCCTTTGAAAAGAGTAGGGGTGTAACCCCGACATCCTGGCCATATTTGCCCATTGGCCTCTGCCCATCATGGCCTCCTAATCATCCCCATATACTGACTGGCTTCATCTCTCTGTCTCCTCTCCACCAATAAGCTCGTGTGTGGTGGGCGTTCTGGCACAATATGGCTGCCGTCGCATCATCCAGGTGGATGCTGCACATTGGTGGTGGTTGAGGAGATTCCCTCTTCCATATGTAAAGAAAAGCGCTATATAAATGTAAGGAATTATTATTATTATATTATTATAACTGTATATAGTATTTTCCCTGTGTTTCATGTATGACTTTGTTATATTGACCTAATTATGATTCTTTAGTTATGTCAGGGTAACTTCAAATGCCCAAATCCAGGTGTATGTATTACTGCTTTAATGTCTTTGAATCCCCATCTTTCTTGGTATCAAAAGAATCCTCTTTTCATTTCATAAGTAATGGTGTACAGTATGCTATGACAAAATGCATCCGAATATTTTTACCATGCTTTTGTGTAAAACTGCACAAATTCTCCAGACCAACATAAACATGCAAATAGGGTGACAAGATAAAACAAAGACTTTCTCTTGGTCAGTTTTGATTGGTCAACTCACCAAAATGGGTGTGAACTGATAGGGCCTTTAAGAGTCCTCAGATCAGGTACACCTTTGCTCAATCTATTTTGAGACCATTGTTTCCCTTCTCCTTCCGGCAACTTTATCTTAAAGTTAACTTCGTTGGATTCAACATGGACCACACAGAAGCGCACTCCTGACAAAATCATCAAGAATCTCCAGAATCTACCGCATCTGAACTTATTCAGCAACCAAAGTCCATGCAAGTACCCGTTTGCAGCCTTTAGACGCATTTTTGTGCCCCTTTTAAGGTGACCCTGATTCTTTGATGTTTCTCGCAGGTTGTGCTTAACTGTTGTAATCTTGCCATTCTCTTCTCTCTCTCTCTTTCTTTACTTTCCTTCACTTTCTTTATTCTGTACATAATCTTTGCTTTGTTTAGTTGTGTGTGTAGCCTAACGTAGTTTCGCTTATTAAACCATTATATCCACGCTTATTGTCTCTGTGTTGATGCTCACAAATCAAAGTCTCTTAAACGTTTTGATCGAGCTACAGGCTATTACCCTGCTAGTACTTTATATTGTTGGAAAAAGTTATTCTTTCTTGGCCAGGAAGATAATTTGTTTTCTAGAATTGATAACTGATTATTCTGTCTGTTCGCTTGGACGAGCTGATTAAATAATCGTTACAATTAATCCTGCTACAGTCTGAAACTGTAAATATTTATAATTTGTTATAGTTAATTATTCATATTTCTTTTGAGCTGATTTTCTACAAGTCAGTAAAAAATAAGAACAAATAAACAAATTATAAATAGCACAAATAAATACAACTAAACAAAGTTCAGGTACATCAAATGTAATCAAATGCAAAATAACAAGGTTTTCTTTTTATAAATAAAATATAGATTAATCCTTATTAAAGTTACAAAACCTAGTCAGTTAAGATCAATGAGTGAATTTCTCTTTGTCTTTTGTTGTTTGCTTAACATTAAGATCCAGTATACTGATACACGTTTTCATTCTCAACTGTTTAGTTCACTTAAAGGTGGGGTAAGTAGATTTTGAAAAACACTGTTTGGAAGTTAGTCGGGCCGACACCAATAACAAACGGGTAACCAACCGTATAATGGTTAAGGAGGCAGAACGAGTAAGAGGGAGGTTTGAGAAAAAAACTCTTTTGAGTTCTGTACGTTAATTTTCTGTGCTTCCTTGTCGTTCGTTCATCATCTGCGTTTTATTTTTCATGAAGCATTTTGTTGCACGTCAGCTATGATAAACAGACTTCCACTCTCGCATTGCGTTTGTAACAGTGACAGCAATACAGCTAGTGAGAGTTGTGCAGGTAAACCACTGCACACTGACAATCGCTAGAGAATGCGGTGTTTAGTGTCATTGTCAGGGCACTTGCCTCACCTGCCAGCAGCGAATGGGCTGGGGTTCGAGACCAACTTGGAGCAGGGTGGTTAGGAATAGGATTGGAGCAGGGACGTGCACAGACATTTTGGGGGGCAGGAGCTCAAGTGGAAAAAGGGCACTTCTCATAATTATTTATTTAAAAAAATAATAAACAAAACATTAAATGTATTAACACACAACTCTGACTTCCTTACCCATTTATTTGAATTCCCTCACACTCATGCAGTTGTTTCATACTCCACAGATTTCTACAAAATAATCAGTTCACACAGAGACCATGGTCTTCTTTAGTATTCACTAGGTTTATCACAACAGCAAAGGAAACTATTGTCATGATCACCAGTGAGAGTGCCCTATCAGCCACTAGAGGGCACTCCATCCCGGACTCTTATTCCCACCTGTTACATACACTACATATCCCATAACACACTGCCTGGACTCATCATCACTTCATTACACCCAGCTGGACTGTATTATGTTATTAGTGTCTGTCTATTTATACTGAGTTGTGTCTGTCTTTGGTTGTGGTTCGTTGTTTAATGTTACATGCACTTTTGGTATCCCTGGTTTTCTGTCTTTTGTGTGTTCTGTTTTTGTTTGGACTGACTTCTGGATTTTTGACCTTTGCCTGTCTTGGACTACGACTTTGGATTACCCATTAAACTTCTGCTGCTATTGGATCCTATCTTCTTGTTTTTGTGTGCACCGTGACAACTATGCCTAAATGTGCATGTTTTCTACGCTACTATTTAAGTAGCTATATATTTAAAATAAATGACTGCACCAAGGAGAGGGACATAGTTTCACTAATAATTTGTTTATTTCGCACAAATCAATAAACCGTTTTAATTCTTTTGGTGTTATTGGAATACTTCTAGTTATTTCATGTAGTGGACAATTTTAAGATTTTGGTCTATTTTTGCTTACATGCCTTCTTTTACTCTAATGGAAAGAAAACTTCCAAAATACACATTTAGATGGTGTTTGTTTTAAGCCTACTACTCTCCGTCTGTCACATATCCTGCACCTGCTGTTTCCTTCTACTCCCCACCAGAGGTCACCGGTTCACCATTGTGACCTTTTCATGGCACACACAGTCACACATCACTCTGGACTACATTTCCCACAAACCCCCATCTAGGAACCAATCACACACTCACACCTGTTTCCCATCAGTGACACTATATAAGCTGCACTCAAACACACACACATTGCTGGCTCGTGAGACGGGCAGGAGAAGCGGAAGGTTAAAGTGCATCTTCCTTCTGAAGAGAGACTGTTGCTCACTTTTTGAATCGTCGTTGATACATGTGGTGGGGGCGGCGGCTGTCGTTATTCGGGGCTGCGGACGTTGTTGGGAGAAACATTTGAATCATAAGGAGTTGGTAACTAAAACATTACTGTACAGTGAATGTAGAGTGGACGATGGCAGAACATTCCGATGGTTATGTGAAAGATCTCAAAGACTTAGATCCTGTGAGATTAGAGCAATATGATGAGATGTTTTGGAAAGAAGTAAGAAAGAAGAAACAAGTTAGACAACGATCGGACTCCAGTAGTAGTCAATAGATACTGTCAAACGAAGTAAAACTGAAGAAAGCAGATCAAAAAGGATTAATGCTAATAAAATACCAAGTGAAACATTTAAATGTTATAAGGACGCGCCGCCTTATAACATGGCGGCGCGTCCACACGCAGCGGCTTCTCTCTGTCCCGACAGAACGGTGTTTTCGTGTTTTTTGTCTTGTGAGTCGCAGTGTTTTTGTACGTCGTCATCGCGTCTACCTGTCTTTAAGCGCGCATACAGTCGTGAGTTTCTGCTGGATGTCGGCAGAACCGCATTTCAAGAGTTAAACTCCGCGCACGCGGAACAGCTGCGAGATCTCGGACTGCTCCGGAGGCCTACATCGTCACCGACCCCCACTGCTGCATCTCGCCCACAGCGGAGGCGCCGCAAGCGGTGTGAGAGGAAGCAGAAGAGGGGTAAGCGCGGAGGTATCCTGGCTAGGCTAACGGCTAACCCACACAAGCCATCTATCCCCACCATCGTACTGGCTAACGTACGCTCTTTGGACAATAAACTGGACTACATCCGATTACTACGTTCAACTCAAAGGACTGTAAGAGACTGTTGTGTTTTTGTGTTTACGGAAACATGGCTTAGCAACAGCGTTCCGGACTGCGCTATTCAGCTCGACCAGCTGACGTGCTATCCAGCGGACAGAGCTCTCGTCGCGGGAGGAAAAACTCGCGGTGGTGGGCTTTGTGTTTACATCAATGATGCGTGGTGCCGCGATGCTGTTGTGATCTGCAAACACTGCTCACCCCTGGTGGAGTTTATGATTATTAAGTGCCGGCCGTTCTATCTGCCGAGGGAATACACTGCCATACTGCTCGTTTCGGTTTACATTCCCCCGAACAACAACAACAGCAACAGGAGTGAGGCACTAAATGAACTGCACCAGCACATCGGTGAGCAGCAGACAGCACACCCTGATGCTTTTCTCATCATAGCTGGGGATTTCAACCATGCTGACTTAAAGAGTGTGTTTCCAAAAATACACCAACACATTAATTTTCCAACAAGAGGTAAAAACATTTTAGACTTTGTCTACTCCACACAGAGAGGAGCTTACAAAGCCCTCCCCCTCCCCCACCTCGGTGCCTCAGACCACATCACTGTCATGCTAATGCCTGCATACAGACCGCTCATTAAAGTCGCCAAACCAGTTCAGAAACAGATTCAGGTGTGGCCGGAAGGGTCGTCAGACGCTCTTCAAGACTGCTTTGATACAACTGACTGGAATATGTTTAAGCAGGCTGCCACTTACAATAACACCACTGACCTCCAGGAGTACTCAGAGACTGTCACTGCCTACATCAACAAGTGTATTGAGGATGTAACAGTTACAAAAACCATCACTGTCCGGGCTAACCAGAAGCCGTGGATGTCAGGGGAGGTCTACAGACTCCTGGAGACGCGGAACGCTGCATTCAGAGCTGGAGATGAGGTGGGCCTGAGAACAGCTAGGGCCAACCTATCCCGCGGCATCAGTGAGGCTAAGAGTCAGTACTCCAGGAGGATAGCCCATCGTTTCAGTGACAGCAGAGACACTCGTAGCCTGTGGCAGGGGATACAGACCATTACAGACTACAAGCCCCCACCACGGACCTGTGATAGCAACATCTCTCTGCTGAATGAGCTGAACACCTTCTTCGCTCGCTTTGAGGAACAAAACGGCACCACCGCACAGAAGACTCCACCCCCTCCCGGTGACCAGGTGATGACGCTGACTCCGGACAGCGTGAGGAGATCCTTCAGCAGGATCAATGCACGCAAAGCTCCGGGTCCTGACAACATTCCTGGGCGTGTACTGAGAGACTGTGCAGCAGAACTCACTGATCTCTTCACAGACATCTTCAACATCTCACTTAGTCAGGCTGTTGTTCCCACATGTTTCAAAACCACCACCATCATTCCAGTCCCGAAGAAGCCATCTCCATCCTGCTTCAATGACTACCGTCCTGTTGTACTTACTCCCATCCTCATGAAGTGCTTTGAACGGCTAGTCATGCACCACATCAAGTCTGCCCTCCCCCCCTCCCTGGACCCATTCCAGTTTGCATATCGGTCCA
>RJVU01048958.1:38685-53605 GCA_003731715.1 Anabarilius grahami | reverse complement strand
AGAGCCTATATTATTTGTTAAATTTCACCTATGTTGATTATGAAAAGTAAATAGCATGATGGATCCGCAATGTTGGGAGACATGCAGCGGGTCAGACATGAGTTTGACCACTTCATTAAGTTTTGTTTTATAGTAAGCCTTTCTTTAAAGTGAATTTCGTTTTGTAGAAATTGTATCTTAATTTCAATCACAGTTTCATCAACCAATTGCCTATAGGCTATATTTAATAAATAGGAAGAAAACCAAAAACGTCGGGTGGAATGTATTGAAGTGCGTAACAAACGAACATGTGTCTGTGGCCTTTGAATAAGGCTGAAGCAATATTCTGTTTTTAATGAATTTCTTAAATAAATAAATATAAATTCATACGTATGTTTACATGAACGCTAAATAAAGTGATCGGGTTAATGTGTGAGCGTTTGTCACAAGTTTCAAATCAGTATTTTTTTATTTTTTTATTTTTTAATCGTAAGCTGACTTTTTTTGTTATTTTTATTTATCCATATAGCTGCCTGTTACCATGTCAGGTTATTTCCAAATATGTGATTATTATTAGGCTATTATTATTATTATTAGGTTATTTTTTTAATCAGTTGGTGCTGTTGGTTCAGGTTTTAACTGCAGTTTTGTCTTGTTCTTATCTGTAGATTTACTTGAATTGATATTGTCACATAATATTATATTAAATAACGTAATTTGAACTTGCCATACCTTGACTTTTTGTGAATTGACGCCACTTAGGGACGGTTCATCATTTTTTTTCCCCCCCAAATTAAGCCAGTTGAAAAACATGGGATGATGCGAATTATTCTGGCCCACCCACAATCCACTTTCTGCCTCCGCCACTGGCTCCAACCCTAATCAAACACACCTGAACAAGCTAATCAACATCTTAGGATTACTAGAAAGCTACAGGCAGGTGAGTTTTATCATGGTTGGAGCTAAACCCTGCAGGACAGTGGCCCTCCAGGACCGAAGTTGCCCATCCCTGTTCTAAACAGTCTTAAGTAAAAATTAAATAGTCAAAGTCTACTTTATGTGCTAGTTTGAGCCTCATCACCAGCTGCAGTCATTTCCTCATCTAATAAATCAAACATCTGCAATCAGCAACTACCTGCTAATGCACTCACATTCACATAAAGTATCCTTGTTGACAAGTTTTGGGTGAGTAAAGGCAAAATGCACAAGATATAGTACCTTCAATGCCCTTAGATGGCGATATCGCTTCTTTATAGGAGAAATAAACTGCTGCAGAAAAAGTTAGCTGCCATGAAAAATGTAATTTGTAATTGCATTACTCATCACAAATGTAGTGGAGTAAAAAGTACATTTACTTGCTCAAAAATGTAAAGTAGAGAGTAAAAGTTGCCAATATCTTTGATACTCAGTACAACTACAAAGTAGCCAAAAAGATACTTAAGTACAGTAACTAATTACATTTACTCAAGTACTTTAAACCTCTGCAAGTAACTAAATTAGGAAACTGTTGGTTACTTTAAAATTAACTTTCATCTGGGAGATCACAGGGAAATGTTAATATTTGATCTGTTAAAGCCACAATATGTACATTTTCGCCGCTAGAGATCGCTCATTCAAAACAAAGGTGTAGCTCGATGACGCCTTGATTTCATAGAATCATGGGATGTGTTGTCTTCACATCTACAGCCGGTGGAAAAGAATCAGGATAGGACTCAGGCAGAAATCATGTTCATGGATGAGATTATTAATGTTACTGTAGTATGAAGCAGAGCAGAGCCGATATGATAATAAACATAAAGGATTTTAATGTAGTATAGAGTCTCTCATTATCTGACACCAGTGTGTCTGTGACGATATAAGAGACATAAATGAGCGCTGTGTTATAATGTTTACGCTTAAAAAAAGTGCATAGAGCTGCTAATTTAATTTGTTTTTCGATTTTCAAATATAAAATGTTGAAATGTTCTCTTTGTGCGCATCAGTTCTCTTTGAACATTTTCATCAAATTTTAACAAAACCGTGATAATACTGATAATCGTGATTATTTTGATGAATATTGTCATGATATGACTTTTTCATACTGCCCTATCCCTACTCACCATACAGCACAACCTTGCACACTTTATTGCTTACTCAAAACATAATTGAATATGATATATTCATGTTTTAGTTATGTATAGTTATGGTTATGTACAGTTATGGTGTTTAGTTGCTAATACAAAAATGTACCTTTTGGATTTTATCTTGCAAATCCAAGTCACTTACATCATCAATGGTTGGTGACACATTCCCACTGCAGATGCATTCAAACAATGCTGACGAACAGAATCCTGGTGAAGGTCCCTGTGCACCATGCTGACTACAACTGCTTTATCAGTCTTCTCTGACAGCTGGAGTGGAAAATTGACTATAATTATAAGGTTGTGAAAACAAATGGGTGAAATTTGTTGGGTGAAAAATGTCAAATTAAATAGCATACCAACTGAGTCAAGAGCAAGGTTTTTTTGGCCATCTGGGCCTGCCAGCAGTGCAGATTTTTCAATCGCTTCCTTTAAAAGGGCGAGAAACTCTCTCCTCGGCCTCCCAAATCGACAGCCTCCTGAAAATTTCCACATTCATCCAAGAATCGAATGGAAATTCTTTTATATGGATCATATGATTTTCGTTTAAATGCTCTAAAGGCACCGTCAAGTACATTTTTCCGGTTGATATATTGAATCTGCAGCTTGGGTTGTAGTTTATGTGCCCTTTTGAAAGGGAACTCAACTCTGCGTTTGATCACGCTATGGGGAACCGTCACTCGTGACAGGTGTTCGAAATGCCAAGAATCACAACACTCCAATCCTATTGGCCGGCGACAGCCTATGACATCATTACGGCTCGAACCATGACGTATAAAGGGAGCGCCTGAGGAAGCAGTCAACACCCTACTCGTCTTTTCGGGACTGTCTTGTTCATGCCATTGTTTCATAACACCGGTAGGGAATTACTCCCATTTATGTCTGCAAATGTTCAGGAGAATGTGTTCATCCGTGTCCCAGGGGTTTGACACTTGGTTTACACGTTTGTGACGTTTTTATGGCTTGCGAGGTGTCCTCCTCACCATGAATCTCATAGTGAGCTCTTGGAGTGAGGTCATATGTGCTGAAATGACCAGATGCTCCAGGAAAAATGGCCACATTTGCGTCATCAGTCATATACAGACTTTGATGTGTTGGGAAGAAGTAAGAAAGAAGAAACAAGTTAGACAACGATCGGACTCCGGTAGTAGTGTTGAGTCAATAGATACTGTCAAACGAAGTAAAACTGAAGAAAGCAGATCTAAAAGGATTAATGCTATTAAAATACCAAGTTAAAACATTTAAAGTAGTTGTAGTGTTTGATCAGCATGGAGGGCCTGATTTACAAAAGCAATTGTGAAAGAAATAGGCAAAATTAATCATGCTAGGTTCATGGGAAACGGTAGATTGCTTATTTTTGCAGCATCAGAAAAACAGCGTGCACAAGTGTTAAACAAAGAAACACTAAATGGAGTCAAGATTACTTCACACATACCAGGTGCAACAGAAAAAGCAAGAGGAGTGATAACAGGAATACCAATATCAGTTTCCATTGAAGAAATCAAGAATAGTTTGAAAGGGGGTGAGTTAATGGAGGCAAAAAGGCTGACTAAAGGAAAGGAGAAAGTTGAGAGTTTGTCAATCCTGCTATATTTTAAGGCAGAAATGCCTAGTAAAGTTCAATTGGGATATATGAACTATCCAGTGAGAGAATACTTTCCTCCCCCATTAAGATGTTTTAAATGTCAAAGATTTGGATATGTTGCGGCCCAATGCAGAGGCAAGAGTAGGCGTGCTAAATATGGAGGGGAACATGAGTATGGTAACTGGGGAAAAGTTGAATTAAAATGTTGTAATTGTGGAGGCCAACATAGTGCAGCTTATGGGGGTTGTGAAAAGCAAAAGAAGTTCAGCAAGAGAAGTTCAGAAATTTAAAATATATCGCCTGAAACAAGGTCAGTGGTTAACAAAGCCTCTAAATATTTTTCACGTTTTGATCTATGACATAAAACAAAGCAGTTATATCCCACGTGTGATTTCTTAAACATTTCTTGTGTCTTAAAAACGGCGGTTGCTGACAAAATGCTAAAAAGGACTACTTCCTTTGGCGGGGACTTTTGACGTCATCATGACAAACAGGACATTTGGACAGCATTTCTCATGAAAAAGTGGATCATTCTTTGTCTCCCCCACATATTGCCTGCCACATTTGATGCATGTAATTATATAAACGCAATTCTCTGCATTTAAGGGAATGCTGGGCAAGTGGAAGGCCTCCCTCCCTACAAACGCCTTGACAATACTAGTCCCACCGACCCGCCGGCCAATATCTCTGGCCCCAGGGAGCCGGCTATGCACCAGCAAGTCTCTCAAAATTGTGTTGTGTTTGTATGCGGCCAATATTGAGAAATCATCCCCCGCCACGGTGTCTGTCAGGGTCTGTGAGAAATTGCCCTTGACCCTTCCTGCCAGGTTCACTGCTGCTGGTGAGAACATGAAAGCCACAGGAACTCACTCTGTTTCAGGCTGGGAGGATGGGGCCACCCTGTTTGCATCTGACTCGCAGTGCTCCTTGTAAATTGCCCTTAACAGCGACCTTGAATATCCCCTTTTCCAAAGGGCCTTGAACAAGATCTGCTTTGCCTCCTGAAAACTGTCCTCCTCAGAGCAAATTCTCCTAAACCTGACTGATTGTGCCAGGACAATTCCCCTAAAAGTGTGGCGGGGATGACAACTGTGATGGTGAAGGAGCGTGTGTGTATCTGTTTCCTTGAAAAAATACTTTAAAATCCAACTGTCCGGTTTTATGGAAATTGGGTCCTTTGTATACTGTTGTGTCTAAGAAATCCACGGCCGGCTTGTTAATGACAGATTTTACCTTGATTGAGGCATGATGTGAATTCAGTGCCTGCAGGAAGATCTGGAACTCCTGCAGGCCATGCTGCAATACCCCCCACACATCATCTAAAAATTTCAGATAGCTGAGAGGTAGCTTGGGGCATCTGGGAAAAAGAGTCTCCTCCCATTGCGCCATATAAATGTTCGCATACGACGGCACAAATCTCTTTCCCATAGCTGTGCCTTTTGTTTGCAAGTAAAAGGCCCCCTCAAATTCAAAGTCATTTTTTGTGAGGCTGATCTCCAGAAGCTGTAGTAAGGCCTTAATCTCCTCAGCTGACAAGTAAGGAGGCGGAGCCTGTGCCCTTTTGGCCATCTCATTGGCGCTCTCAAAATTAAGTTAAAAAAATCAAAAACCTCTCCCGGCAAGGCTTGAGGAGGGGGAACCCAATCCGACTTTGCACAAAACGGACGTGCTTGGGATGTATCCAACGTGGGTCCAAAAAAACTGCTCTTTATTCTTTTGTGAAAATCACCCAAATCGGCCAAAACGGCTGCCCTATCAAACGGTTTAACCAAAAAGAGGGAACAAAAGATAACCCCCTCTCCAACAACTGAAACTGTGCCAGAGACAACTGAAAAATATTGGATAAATTAATGACTGAATTGTTCAAGAGAGGGCCCTCTTATATTAAATTTAGATGCCACAGCCAATGTTTTAGCATTGCTTCCGCCGTGGGCCTCGTCCAGTCGATCTTATCCGCCTCCATTTTGAATGCCTCTCATGGCAGAAGGGGAATACTGAGGTCAGTTCTCTTTAAAGATGTCGTTCAACGTTTTGATGTTTTCCACCACCTTAGCTGGCAAGGACTTATCATAATTAATCAAGGGGAAATGAATCACTGTTGGGAAAAGTCTGATGCGCTGCCCCCTGCAATTGTTCCACGCTCTTGCCCAAAATAGTGGGATTCCCCTGTTCCCTGTTATTGAGGCCGAACGACAGTATCACATGCTGGGCCTCTGGCCATATCGGTGTTTTGTGTTTGATGATATGATTGGCCTGGGCCAAATTCGCACCCGGGTACGAATCAACCTCGATCTTTTCATTGGCAATGCTTGGCACCCGGCTTAGGTTGGAACTTCCCAAAAACAAAATCGGCCTGATTGGTTTCAGGTCAAAGTTCTTATACTTGTCTCCTCCATGCTCATGCCTCCTGTGCAGACTTTGTGCCACCGCCCACACCTCTTTCTGGAGGCCAGTGATGGGCTCCCTTGTGGCTGAGGGAGAAGTCTGTACCACTGAGACTTTAGGGAGTCATTTTGGGGCTACTGAAAGATTTTTCGGTGCTCCCTAGTCTGGCGTTCTGTTCGGCCCTCCACAGTCCCCGGGGTCCCTTGTCTGCTTGGAGTTTTCTACACACCACAGGCTGCTTGGGGGAATCTGGAGCAGCCCCTATGCCTCGTGCCCCCTCTCCTTGCATGACCTGGACTTTACCCCCTTTCCCCAGAATCGAGGGCAGTCCCGAACTGAGATGTACGACCCTCGCCTCCGTTGACTGACCCGGTGACACTACCGATCTTGGATTGACCAATGCCACATCCACCCTGCTCGGGCCTTCCCCGGTCATTTTTCTTGTGACTGCGACTGTAGCCCTATCTAACTCCGCCCTGGTCTCATGCAAGGCTTCTCCATAGTGATCTTTTAGGATATCTACCCCCGTGTGCAGCCAATTTCTTGCGTTTCCGAATATTAACCACTCTGTGTTTAGGTTAGGGAGTGGTGGGCGAACTCCCGTTGCCATCTGGTTTGCATACACAATAATCAAGCTGGCTGCCGGTTCTGGTTGTCTGTTGCCTGAAGTGCATAGGCCTGATGGAACGCCTTCAGGAACCGATACATGCTCCTTATTGCTTTTTTAAAGTCTTGATCTTCTGCCATCTCAACACTGATCCTACAAAACAATAGACCCACCATTAGAAAGGGGACCAGATCCCATTTTTATAGTAAATTTTAAACAAGGCAATGAAAAAACTAGTACAAAACTACCACCCACCCACAAGTACACATATTGAGAATGGCTCAGGTATGAATTCACATAAATGTAAGGAATGCCTCGGTTTCACCAATATGGGATATCCAAATCAAACTGTAATATCCGTGTCCAAAACGTCAGTGTTTTATAAATACAATATTTGTCTCTGAGATGGAGTGTGCAGTTATATAAAATTTATAAAAATCCTAAAGTACTGTACTTTAAATTTAGACTTAAATACAGAGTAAATGTGTAAATATGAATGTATATACTTTCACAGTAAATGATTCATTTAACATAAAAAAAAATCAAGGTTAACTAATAGTTGCTACCGATATAAAACTAACATTACATAGATTAACCATACATATTTTTGTCCAGTGTCCTGTCGTCGCCGGCAGTGCAGCATGTCAAAGCCCAATAGAAAGTCATATAACTATAAAATGCACACACAAACGTCAACTGTCAGCTGTCTGTCACACAGCCGCTAGCCATGAAACAACGCATGCTCATTGTTGCCACGTCTGGGATTGGGATACTTTTACACTTGTGCTGTGATTACGCTACTTTTGGGTCTGTTAANCGCCTCACGAGCACACACTGTTAAATATTAAAATAAATGTTAAGGATGATAATGTACGAAGGTAAAATGATGCCATAAAGAATCGCATGTGCAAGGAAGGATTTCTGGAAGCGTAAATCAAATTTGCATGCGCGAGCTTAGATTTGTGAAGGTGTAAATCACGTTTCAAGCGCAAGAAAAAATTATTTGCAGCATTTTACCTTTATTCGTAAGTGTAATTCATGAATTGCGAAACTGCAGTTTCATGCAACGGCAAAATAAATAAGATCTGTATTCTTCTGACTTCTGACCATTTTTCTGCGCGAAACGATCTGTCATTTTACGTTCAAGGCGATATTTTGTGTTTATAAAGCATAAACGGTTGTATTTTTTTAGAAAATGATCGATGGTTTCTCTATATAAGACCCATATTCCTTGTCTGGGATCATTTAAAGGCCTTTGAAGCTGCACTGAAACTAATTTTTCAATCGTTTGGAGGCCATTGAAGTCCACTATAAGGAGAATAATCCTGGAATGTTTTCATCAAACACCTTAATTTCCTTTTGACTGATGAAAGAAAGACATGAACATCTTGGATGAGTAAATTATCAGGAAAAGTTTATTTAAAAGTGGACTAATCCTTTAATGACTTCATACTCAACATTCAATACAAATATGTCTTTTGCTTAATATGTATTGTTAACAATTCTGCCAACACAGCTTTACAAAAACCGCGCCAACTAGCGGCCTATAGACGACATTTAGTTAACAGGCCATCCGTTTATTTGAATTGGGGAACGAAACTTTGAGACTACATAATAAAAAAAATACAACAACAACAAATTCTTGGACAACTAACACAAAATAATATTAAGCAAGGTGGGGGAAAAAGTTACCATTATAGAAGTATTTTAATTATTTTCACTCACCTGAGGCAGAAAGCCACATTATCTGACATGGCTGACGGAGCGACAGTTGGAAAAGAACGTCACTGCGCAGGCGCCCAAATGCTTATTCTATATTGGCAACATGATAAACTACATAAATACAGTAGATATCGATATAAGCAATATATATTAAATGTGTTTAACACAATAAGTTAAGCACAATTTTACACACAATGTGTCTGTAGTAACACAAAATGTGTTACGAATTGTTTAACACATATTTTCTGTACATTTTTAACGCATCATTTTTAAGAGTGCAACTGTTTTCACCAGGTCTTCATTTTGTTTTGGTTAAGTTGACAAATTCGATATTAAAAAAAGAGAAAAAGTTTCAAATATTCTTTAAAAAAAAGTGTATGTTCACATCACTTCTCTATATCAGTATTACATAAATACACAATTAACTGTTATAATGATTTAATGATATGTAATTAATTGCTGTATTAATTTAGTCTCTCTCTTCTCTCACTTTATTCCTTGTATGACCTTCATCGGGCTGGAGCCAATCCCAGTTTCTTTTCATTTAGGACACAGTTCTAATGGATTACTTGTTGAAATAAGATTACAATTAAATGTTTATTTTTAAAAAAAGAAAGTAAGAGAGAGAAAATACTACTCTTAGTACAACTAGTAATTTAATTTTAAAATTAAAATTGATTAATGGTCTCATTTATGTTTAACATGCTTGGTAGCATTAAGATCAGAGCAGCATTCATTTACGGTAGGGAGATGATAAAACACAGCAGACTTAAGGTCCTTTCACACTGAACGCGATTTTGACGCGCGAATTATTCGCGCAATGGTTTTATTTTTTGATCAGCTGTTTGTGTAATGAGTGCTTCCACACCGAACGCGAATGTGCTGCTGCGAAAAAACGACGTTTATTTTTTTCGCTTCGATGTCGATTTTTTCCACTTTCGAGGCGACAGAAAAGGCTTCAACCAATCAAATACAAGGAAACAAATGTGACGTCACAGCAACAATGGCGGATCATCTGATTGCTTGTGTGTCGATGCATCCCGTTTTGTTTGACAAAACTAACAAAAACTATAAGGACAATGATTTGAAAGACAATGTGTGGCGTAGCATTGCCAACCAACTCGGCTATCAGGACTGTAAGTATGTTATTTGTCATTGTATAGTCCTGTGCTGTAGTAGGCTAGCAGGCTAGACTACATTTGGGATTTAAAGCTAACACTATTATCGACAGAGATCGTGTTTGAAAATTTAGTGAGACTATTTAGGCCTGCTAATACTATACATTCTTTGTGTGATAGCTTTATTTTCTAGTCAAATGATTTTGACTTGCTAACTTTGTGTCCAATTGACATTACAAAACGCACTGTTTTAGTTGAGGACGCAAAAAAACTGTGGAAAAACCTCAGGGACACCTATGTGAGGAAAAGGAGAGAGGAAAAGGAAACTAAAAGTGGACAGGCTGGAAAACAGAGAAAGAGGTGGAAGTATATGGAGTGCATGAGCTTCCTTGAGGCTTCTACTTCTTTCAGAAGGTAGCTGTAGCCTGTTCAGTTATTCAGATTTATAAGCTTCTTCTTTTTTCAAGTTCTTTCAAATACAACAATGAAGTTGAAAAATAATGCAGAGTTTGTACAATGAGGTGGGACAGGAAAGTTTACAGAATGCTTTTGAACAGGGTCTGCAGCAATCTTGAGGAGGAGCAGCAGGTGGTAGATGATGCAGGTCAGGGCACATCTGAGAGCGAGGGAGAGCCTTCCTGTCCACCTCCTCAGAAAAGGAAATCTAAGGATTTTTTTGAGGATTATTTAACGAGGAAAGAGGCCAGGGAGGAGCAGAAAGTCAGGGAGCGAGAGGAGAAAGATGAAACCTATCATTTTTTAATGAGCCTGGCTCCAGCCATGAGAAGGCTGCCTCCAGAGAAGCAGTCCTGGCTAAAAATTAAAATTCTGGAGATGTTTCATGAGGTGGAGTTTAGCCTTCCGTCTACGTCAGCGTACACTGTCCTATAAGTTAATATTAAAAAAAGTGTTTTCAGTTATTCTTATTTTGTTTCCTCATAAAAGTTCTGTCAGTTCTTGTTAAGTTATACATTTCAACAAATAAATAATAATCAAGACATTGGTGTTTTTTCACTGGCTTTAAAGGTCTTAAATGATACAGTATACAAATATAAGATTTACTTTCATGAAATACATTTACATTTAACAGGCAAACTCAGATTATTTACTTTGAACAATAAAAAGTAATCATGTTATGTTTAAGTTTTTTTTCCAGGGCCACCTGCGCAACCAGGAAGACATTAAAATATATAATTAATTATGCAACCCCTTTAAATTAAACATCTCCCTTTGAATGCTTTTTATCATATAATAAAAGTTAATTATTAAAAAAATTAATATTACCCTAGACCAGGGCTGGGCAAACTTGGTCCTGGAGGGCCGCTGTCCCTGCAGAGTTTTGCTCCAACCCTAATCAAACACACCTGAACCAGCTAATCAAGGTCTTCAGGATTACACACAGGTGAGTTTTATCAGGGTTGCAGCTAAACTCTGCAGGACAGTGGCCCTCCAGGACCGAGTTTGCCCAGCCCTGCCCTAGACCAAGAATTACAAAACATTTTAAAATGAAAAGCATTTATAGGGTAGAAAGTTATAGGCCTATATGAACTACAATGGAAAATATATAACATAAAATAACTTTTGATGTTTTATATACTTTAAAAGGGATTCAATTAAAGGGATAGTTCACCAAAAAATGAAAATGTGATGTTTATCTGCTTACCCCCAGGGCATCCAAGATGTAGGTGTCTTTGTTTCTTCAGTAGAACACAAATGATGATTTTTAACTCCAACTCTACTAGCATCAGCTATCAGTAAAATAAAAAAAAAACATGCACAGACAAATCCATATTAAACCCTGTGGCTCGTGATGGCACATTGATGTCTTAAGACACGAAACTGCAACGGTTGGAGTTAAAAATCATAATTTGTGTTCCACTTTAGAAACAATGTCACCTACATCTTGGATGCCCGGGGGGTAAGCAGATAAACATCACATTTTCATTTTTGGTTGAACTATCCCTTTAAGAACTGGGGTTTTCAATAGAAAAGGAAAACTTGTATAAAATGGATTCACAATGATAAGCGTGCTGTAGTGTGCTTTGTTAAATGCAGCTTTGGAGGCAAATACAGTGTGCTTATCATTGTGAATCAATTTAATGCAACAGTTTTCCTGTGTTCAGAAATAAATCAGAGCCATGTCATTGTGGGAGACCTCGGTTCACATGAGAAACCTGCCATGGAACTTGGCCCGCAGGTGAGTTAAAATAATGTCTGAATGTGTCCCGCACCCTCAGTGCCTCAGCTGATGCCCTGTTCCCTCGAAGACCTCTGATGTCAACCAGCTCACTGCCCTCTGCGCCATCAGAACTGTCCGGCTCTGCACCGTGGTTCCCATTGGCCCTTCGCAGAAAGTTGTGCAGGATGCAAGTTGCCTTCACAATGCTGTCAGCTGTCTCTGGAGCCACTTGCAGACGGCGCTGGTAGACTCTCCAGCACTGGCTGAGAATGCCAAAAACATTCTCAACTACACGTCGAGCCCTGGAGAGCCGGTAGTTGAACACACGCTGGTCATCTGGCAGACGTCTTCCAGGGTAGGGACAGAGGAGAAAAGTTTTCAGAGGGAATGCCTCATCTGCAACAATAACAAACGGTAACGCCCCCAGCTCTGGTGCAGATGGCAGATGAGAAGGCTCTGGAACGTTTAAGCTCCCAGTATTTAGGGCATGTCCCAATAAAGAATTGGAAAATATTCCACCATCGCTGTTGCTGCCTGATGCCCCTACATCCACCACTAGGAAGCGGTAGTCAGCATCAACCAAGGCAAGCAGAACCACAGAAAAGGTGCCCTTATAATTGAAAAACTGGGAGCCAGAATTAGCTGGTGCCTGAATCGCAATGTGCTTCCCATCCAAAGCACCGATACAATTGGGGAAGTTCCATTTTTCAGAAAATCTCAGGGCAGTTGTCTTCCAGAGCTCCTCATTGGGGACTGGCATGTAGGTGTCTTTTAAGGTCTCCCAGAGGACATCACAGGTTTGCTTCACAATGTTGGACACCGTGGAAATTCCAAGGCAGAAACTGGCGGCTATGGTGGTGAAAGAATCCCCAGTGCTAAGGAATCTGAGGAAAATAAATGAGGAGAATTGATTAGTAGTTAGTATAAATAAACCATATTTTATCAATAGTAAAAAATAGTTGTTCAGACATGTGATTAACAATAGACCTTTTACGCACTTCCGCATTTTCCGAACGGAAATACGTCAATGAAGTGTAGTAGAACTTCCTGTTATCATAGCGGCAGATACGAAAAATGGCAGAATCGAAGAGTCGCAGTTTCTGTTGTGTTCCAGGCTGTTCGTCTTCCAACCAAAAACAGCCCTACCTTTCATTTCATTCTTTTCCTGTGGATCCAAACCTGAAACCCAAATGGATACAGGCGATCCGAAGAGAGGAAGGGCATAGTTTTAATGTAAAAACA
This sequence comes from Anabarilius grahami, assembly GCA_003731715.1. Lineage (NCBI taxonomy): Eukaryota > Metazoa > Chordata > Actinopteri > Cypriniformes > Xenocyprididae > Anabarilius > Anabarilius grahami. The sequence continues at coordinate 40,668 of RJVU01048958.1, read as the reverse complement.
GGTAGCACCTATGTCTGCAGCCGGCACTTCGCTCCGGATGATTACAGTAGTGGCTGTGTCGTTCGTCGCCTGAAGAGTGGTGTTGTCCCGAGCCTATTCCCTTGGAACAACTTTACTGCTCCTTTGAGAAGGGAGTCAGTATATGACAGAACCTTCAAACGTCAGTCTGTACAGCTATGCTGTGAAGATAGCGACATGGTGGCTAAGGCAGTAAGGATGGATCACGACTACGTGACACACCCACCTGCAGGTAAGATTGTTCATAATGTGTTTAGTTAACGCTAGTCAACTAAAGTTATGTGTACCGTTATTGGATAAATGCACTTCTCAAATTGTTATAAACAAATTAATGTTTATAATATAAGCTGTTCACGAAATTCAACTAACGTTAGCCTACATCTGTAACATAGTCTCATGCTGTCTAGCTGTAAGGGGCCAGAGATGGGCAGTAGGGGAGAGCGGGGCACAACCTAACGCTTTTTGACTTTCTCAATTTTTGTAAACCTTCTTTGGGTTTAGAGTATTTATTTTTTCCCCAAATTAATTTTATAGCACGACCATATAACAGTTTAAAATGTAATCTGATCTAATCAAAAAATTATACAAGAAATCTTAAAATATTTTCTCAATAAAATACAATTATTAAGTGTTCATATAAAATAATGTAATTTAAAAAAAAAAAAAATAATGAAACAATTTATTGATGTGGCAGCTAGTAAATACACTAAGTTTCATCATACTAGCATGTGTGGAAGTATTTAAAACAAGTGTTACAACTGGCCCTGTGTTAGGTTGTGCCCCGCCCTCCCCTATTTTAATTACATGTATTTAATTACTTTTGAGTATTTTGTCATTTGTATTTTCCTTAACAAAAATAAATGAAATGTAATTTGTAATTAAATACTTAAAATACTTCTTAAAACATGATTACTGTGTTGTGTTGAAAGGTAGCATAAATATGTTAAGACTGGTTTTTAATTTCTTTATCTTTACAGGTGCTCTGGATGAGGCTTTGGATTACATCCATGACTTAGAAGCCAAGTTGCAAAACACTGGTCTACCACCCCCTACTCTCTTCAGCCGATACTGTTCGTCGGACGACCAAATACGTTTCTACACCAAATTTCCATCCGAGAGTGTTTTTACTATTTTTTGGGAGTCGATTGCACCATCTGCACTTAGACTGGTGTACTGGACCAAAGCACAGAGGGCAGGTGAGGAAGCCTGCGAAGATCCCAGCCCACCACGCATCATGCCATTAATAGATGAGTTCTTGATGTACTCCATGCGGGTTGCTGTTGGCATGAAGGAGCAGCTCATTGCTGACATGTTGACCTGGGCCAATTATCTTTTTATGATGCTGAGCTCACTTCCCATCTGGATAAGCAGGGAAAAGGTTAAGTCCACTATCCCCCTTAAATTCCAGAGGTACTGTCCCAATGTCAGAGTGATACTGGACTGCACAGAAATTGCCCTGGAGACAGCCTCATCCCTGACCTTACAGTCAGAAACATTTTCAAGTTACAAAAACAGGACGACATTGAAAGGGCTAATTGAAGTTGCTCCCAATGGTTTGGTGACATTCATCTCACCCCTGTACACTGGGTGCATCTCAGATAAGGAGATCACCAGGATCAGTGGAGTCCTTCCCTTGCTGGAGCCAGGAGACGATGTCATGGCGGACAAAGGGTTCCTCATTCAAGACCTCCTTGCTGACGTTGAATCTAAGCTCATCATTCCACCTTTTAAGCGTTCAGCTCAATTCAGCAAGGAGGAAACGGAACAAACCCAAGCCATTGCCCGCCTCAGAATTATAGTAGAAAGAGTGATCGGTGGGATAAAGTCCTTTCACATCTGGGACTCTCCCGTGCCGCTCACACTGATTGGCAGTGTGAATCAGATCTGGCTTAACTGCTGTGTTTTGGCAAATTATCAAGGACCTTTTTGTTTTGAAGAGTGAATTAATGTTTGGTATGTAAATAA
>RJVU01048958.1:26475-36698 GCA_003731715.1 Anabarilius grahami | reverse complement strand
CGGTTTAGCCAGTCTGTCTGCTTCCTGTCCTGGGCCCCAGTTTGTCATGTTTTAGTTCTAAGACAATGTGCCATATTACTAGAGAGAAGAGCAGCACCATCCCGAGAGGGATGAATACCATCTCTTTTCAACAGGTCAGGTCTGCCCCAAAAACTTTTCCAATTGTCTATGAAACCTATATTATTCTGCGGACACCACTTAGACAACCAGCCATTGAGTGATGATAATCTGCTAACTATCTCACCACTCCTACGAACAGGAAGGGGACCAGAGCAAATTACTTCTCCTGACTTAAGTACCAGCAGATGGCAGCCTCATCCCTTATTGTTTCCATAGACTGTTATTCCCAGACTTCATTTCCCATTATCCCCTGCTCATTATTAGTTAGTTAACCTGTTTCAGCTGTGTCTTGTTTTTATTGTTTTTTACTTATTACACTTATCATGTCTATGTAAATGCCTTGTGCTCTGTTTTCTTTATGAAGTCTTGTTGGTTTTGGTTGTGATTTTCTTTTGGCATTTTGAGCTTTTCTGGTTTTTCTTATTTTTGTTATTCCTGTATGTGTATGTACAGACTGATTAAATGTGCTTGACCATCTGCCTGTTATGGACTAAGACCCTGGATTATAATTATTATTAAACTGCATTTGGCTTCTCACACACACAGGCAATATATATATATATACAGTCAAACCAAAATTTATTCAGACACCTTTAACATTTAATTCATTAATTCAGTTTATTCACTATAGTTTAAAAATATGTTTATAAAATATGACAAGATCTCTGAGTTAAACTGTGTCAGAAAATATTAATCTTAATTATGTCAGCAAAACTTAAGCAAAACATGGTAAGGTCAAAGTGTCTGAATAATTTTTAGTTCCAAATTGTTATCAATTTTACTGGTAGTCCACTGTATGAAGAATTTGTGGGTATAATATGTCACAGTTTACTTTATTTTGCTATCTTCACTTACATAAATTAACTATAGTGTCCTGCACCCACTAGTAAAAATACAGTAATCAATGTTTTAAGTGGATCAAAAAGTTCATCAAAGCTGTCCTAAGAAGAAGGTTTTAGGTCAACTTTGATGGAAGGTTTTGATCCACTTCAAATGTTGACTACTGTATATCAAAAATGTCTGAATAATTTTTGGTTTGATTGTATATATATACTATATTGCCAAAAGTTTTGGGATGCCTGGCTTTACATGCACATGAACTTTAATGACATCCCATTCTTAATCCGTAGAGTTTAATATGGAGTTGGTCCACCCTTTGCTGCTATAACAGCCTCAACTCTTCTGGGAAGGCTTTCCACAAGGTTTAGGAGTGTGTTTATGGGAATTTTTGACCATTCTTCTAGAATCACATTTGTGAGGTCATGCAGTGATGTTGGCGAGAAGGCCTGGCTCACAGTCTCCGCTCTAATTCATCCCAAAGGTGTTCTATCGGGTTGAGGTCAGGACTCTGTGTAGGTCAGTCAAGGTCCTCCACACCAAACTCACTCATCCATGTCTTTATGGACCTTGCTTTGTGCACTGGTGTAGGAACAGGAAGGGGCCATCCCCAAACTGTTCCCACAAAGTTGGGAGCATGAAATTGTCCAAAATGTCTTGGTATTGTTGTGGTTTCTTCTTTTCATAAAAATGAAACACTTCTCAATCTTTTGATTCAGAATATACGCTTTATTGCAAGCGGAGCTTGTTACATCTGCAGTTAACACAGCTGTCTGCCCATCCTTTTGGGCTCATATTTATACCATGTGATGTGATATGGGGCCAAGTTTTTTGCCCATATATTTCCCTTTCTTCAAGCTTAAAAATAGACTCTCCAATTCACATGTACACACGCTTTCAAGTTTCCGTCTACACAGCAATATTAATTTAGACTCAGGCTTCCTGCCTTCATGTTTTTCAGTACACGAAGGCCTAATTCTTACTATGATTTTAATTGTAAAGTACCACACATTGTATTATACTATATTACACTCTATTTTATCACACCAAATACTTCTTCATTTCCCCCCTCTGAGGCTAAAAGCCTCATTTTACTATTCATTTCCCAGAGGGTAGTTTCAAAATCCAGCATTCTTAGTTATACTACCTATTGACTTAAGTAAGTCATTCAGTTTCACTACCAATAACTGGATTATGTTACCATCCTTTGGCGAAGCCATAGAACCAAACATCTCTCCCCAGTTATTTTCTTTTTCAGATGTTCTTTGTTTTTCTTTTCTGAAGAGAGTAAAAGATTTCTAGGCTTCCTAATCTACTTTCACATCAACCCATGTAATAAGCGTGAGCGTGTATTTTGTTCAGCCTTGCTTGTGGTGGTTACAAGTATATATGACATATAAATCAACACTCCATGCATTAAACTACTAAACATTCTTGAAAGATGACATCTTCTTCAGCCCAGATACTTTGCGTATCGTTGAGGGCCGCTCTTGGGGAGCGGTTAGGCTAGCACATACACCCAAGGCGTTGCTCATCAATCATCCTCTTCGTCCTCATTTGAGGTACTTGATTCAGCATCTAGTGCTTGTAAAATCCACTTTGGTTTTTCAGTCCAGTCCTGATAATAGATACCTTGATTGCCCTCTAACAGTATTTTACCAGCATCTTGAGGTTTTTGCACTTCCATGTGTTTAGTTGTAGCTTGGACAACTAATGATCGTAATATAGGAAGTATACAACAAAACAATAACCCCCCTATTGAAACAGCAACTCCTAGAAATATTCCTAATTTAGCAAACCATGCTCCTAATGCTCCAAATTTCAAATCTAACCAATCCCATACTTTTTCATCTCTTCCAGCATTTTCTGCTATTTCTGCTCTTAAACTTCTTATTTTAAGCATAGCTTCACTAAACTTTCCTCCTGGTGCAGTATTATTTGGTATAAAAGTGCAACGCTGATCTCCAAACATAACGCAAACACCACCTTTATCTGCTAATAATCAATTAAGAGCTTGTCTATTTTGCCATGTCATTTTACTTGTTTCATGTAATTGTTCTCCTAATGCAGTTAAAGCATCATCAGTATAATTAATAAATCTTTGCTGATTCTAATAAATATAATTAATCCATTCTGTATTTTTATTTTGTGAGACCCATATAAATATAGATTCAAACCCTGATTTAATTTCATTTCTTGCTTTATATTTTTCAGGTATGCCTCTAGGTTGACCAATTAAATCTATTGTTACTCTAGGATCTGGTTCGTAAGCTCTTTTCGTTCTATTTTTTTCCTCTGGTTCAGTGTTGTCTGGGTCCCATTGTGCCATTGTAATTTCCTGAATTAGTCGTACTCTAGCACAGATTCCTTTCCATTTCAATGGTAAGGATGCTAAAAGTTTTCCTTTTCCACAAGCCCAAAAGAAATCCGCTACTATATTTGTTTCATCCTCATATACTTCTATTGAAGGTAATGCTATAGTTTGATCTGTACATTCTTCTTCATTTGGATTTATTTCTTTACCATTCCTAATTCCTAATGCTTGAAGTGGTGGGGCTCTACCAGGAGTATGTGACTGCCAAGCATTTTCTTTATCTAAATTCCAAACAGTAGTACATTTTCCTTTAAATTTTCCTAAATTAAGATTTCCTTCTGATTTGTTAAAACATTCAAATTCTTGACTATAATCTATTTTATACCATTTTGGGATTTCTACCTTTCCTTCTCTTAATTTAATATTTGCATTTACATCCCAATATCTACACCAATCTCCCCAATGTGGTCTATTAAAACGACTCTGATGTACAGAATTCCCTATAAAGCCTAAGCATTCAGCTGAACAGTATGGTCTAATAGAGGAACTTGCATGGCAAAAGTTTCTATTGAATACAGCGCATTTTTGATAATCATGTGGATTCGGAACTACTATCCATTCCTAGTTCTCTTGCAGTAAATGTTGCCCATTTATACCATTCATTATTTTGTGCTGTTTCCCAAAACATATCTTCATTACTATAATCATCAATTTGTTCATCTTTAACATTTCTACGTTGCTTTGATATTTTTTGCTCATTAACCACTTCTTTTTCTATTGGGGTCGTTATTGCGTTGTTATTTGAACTATTTGAGGGCTGAGAAGTCACTAACTGGGAAATCTGAGTGGTGTTGATACTCGTAGCTTGAGCTTGAGCTTGTATCGTCAGATGCAATAAACATATGATGATTGTCAGATGCATTAGTGGACGTATTACTCTCACTTTGTTGGTTTTCTCTGCTTTGCATGGGAGTACCATCACTCTTTTTGAAACCTCTTTGTTTCCAAACTGCTCCAAACAGATGACAAACTCCATGAGCATATGCTGAATCTGTAAAAATATTTGCTATTTGTCCCTTTGCTAGTTGACAAGCAACTGTGAGAGCTTTTAATTCTGCTAACTGAGCAGAGCACGGCTGTGCACAGTGTTGGGATATTACTGGTACAAATTCATCCATATCTTTTCTTACCACTGCATATCCTGCATGGTTTCCTAGATGATCTTTAAAACTTGAACCATCCACAAAATAAACAACCTCAGCTTCAGTGATTGGTGTAGATTCAAGATCTGGTCGTAATCTAGTGAACGCCAATGAATTAGCTACACAATCATGTGGTTCTCAGAATCACTTCAGCTGGATTAACTGTATCACATCGCTTAAGAGTAACATCTGGGTATGTAAGTAATGATGAGTATGCAAGAATACGAGCTTGAGTCAGAACAAATTTTCCTTGTTCTATTAATTCCACAATTTTATGATGAGCATAAATAGTTACTGGATATCCCATGGTTATTGTAGATGCTTTCTCATAAGCACAATATACTGCTGCTAAACCTTGATAACACGGGGGGTATCCCTGTGCTACCTGATCCAGCCTAGCACTATAATAAGCTATAGGCTGCTTCTTCCTGCCACTACAAGTGTCTTGCATCAGAACAGCTGAAGCATAGCCATCTACTCTGTTTGCCACATATAAATGAAATTCCTTATCATATTCAGGTATTCCAACAGCAGGTGCCCTTTGTAATTCTTTTTTGATAGATTCAAATGCTATCAATGCATCTGTAGTCCATTTTAATGAATTACTTAATTCTTGCACCCCTGCCTGTTTCATTACTTCTCTTAAAGGAGCAGTCTTTATAGCATAGTCCTCAATCCATTCAGCACTGAAACCAGTCATTCCTAAAAAGGTCATCATCTGTTTCACAGTCTGTGGTAATGGAGCTTTACTTATACCTTCTAATTGAGCTGGTGCTATTGCTTTTGTACCATATGAAATTAATCTCCCTAAATATTCAACTTGTGGTTGACAATATTGTAGTTTAGCTTTAGATACCTTATGTCCTCCCTGTGCTAATTTTGTAAGTACTTTAATAGAATCTTTATGACATTGTTCCCTTGTTGTTGAACAAATCATTAAATCATCCACATATTGTAACAGAGTACTGTCTATTATTAAATCTTCCAAGTCAGCCTTAAGAACCTGATTAAATATATGAGGTGAATGTTTGAATCCCTGTGGCATTCGAGTATAGGTATATTGCTTGTCAGCATATGAAAATGCAAATAAATATCTGCAGTCTTCTGCTACCGGGATACTGAAGTAAGCATTACACAAATCAATTACAGTGAAATATTTAGCATCTGGAGGGACATTTGTCAATAATGTATGTGGATTTGGTACAACAGCTGGCCAATCTTCTGTTATTTCATTTATTGCTCGTAAATCGTGTACAAGGCGCCATTTAGTTTTATCAGCTTTAATTACCGGAAAAATTGGAGTATTGCAATAACTATTTGTTTCTGTTAACACTCCTGCTTTTACTAGTCCTTCAATAGTATCTTTTATTCCTTCTTCTGCTTCAAGTTTTAGTGGATACTGTACTTTTCTCGGTAAACATGCTCCTGGTTTAAGTTGTATTGGAGACTGTCCTCCAAAAAAAACGACCCTATAGGTCGTTTTTTAAGCACCATATTACGACCTATATTCACGTTTTGAAGTCATGCGCCCTCTAGTGGTCGTAAAAATAATGACAGTGTCGTGTTACGTCTGTCGTCATGAAATGACCTATGACTCTCGTTACCAATCAAAATGCGTGTTTATTTAAATGCAGTGTGTGGATGTTTTACACCATTTCTCCTTTTTCCATTTACCAAAATTAAATTTTATTAATGACTACACCCACCCCACCCCTAAACCTAACCTAAGTGATTTATAGTGCATTTACACTTTATGAGCACATGTGTTCCCTGGGATCAAACCCACAATCGCATGATCACATGATTGCATATTGTTATTGCAATGCTCTACCAGTTGAGCTACGCGAAACCTAATATATGACACAGATAAAAGGGAGCAATCCATTAAAATGAAAGCAAATGCTCCTATGGGTCGTATTTGATGAATTAAAATGAAAGTGTCCTGTTGTCGATAGGGGCGCCACTTTAGTAAACGCTCCTATGAGTCGTATTTCAGGGAAGTGACAAACGACCTATATTGTCGTATTGTTTGGAGAACATGTTGTTGTATTGTTATCGGACTGGCTGATTTCACTAATCCTACATCTGTTGCATATTGAGACCATAATTCAGTTGGTACTTGTTGTTCTAGTTCCTTTATTAGTTCATTTTCAACAATTTTTATTGATTCAGATGTTGTTATCATTTGTGCTCGAAGTTTGTTGTTTATAACAATTTCCTGAGGAATACCAATGAAGTCAGTTGCATACAAAATTTTAATAAAATTTTTGTCAGCAGAATGAAAAATCAATGGATTTATTGTTGATTTCCACTGGCATTGTTCAGCTTTTTTCATCATTGGACCTAAATCTTTTGCTTCACAATCTTTTTCTACATATAAGGAAACATGTGGAACAGAATTAGGTACATCGAACCATTTTTTTGTAAATTCATTTTCAACTATTCCTATTGCCGCTCCCTGTTTTCCTATTATGATACAATGTGAAATTAACTGAATCTTTTCCTTTCCAGTTTCCTTTTGCCACTTTGTTTCTGTGTTTAAATCTCTCTCAGGGTCATATATCATAGTACAATGAAACTCTGATTTTGGTAACTGTGCTTCAACAAGTTGCGCTTCAATGAATTTTCCCCATGTATTAATAACTTGTCTCACATCATTTTCTATTTGTCCTATCCAATACACATTTGCTTTTGGTTCAGATATCATCATTTGTTTTCCTATTCCTTGTAAGTCTATATACACTCCTTCTGGAGAACACCAAATTTGGAGTCCTAATCTGCATAATGCATCTCTTCCTAACAAATTTACAGGAGAATCATTTGACACAAGGATAGGTATGGTCACATTTTTATTTTTAGCTTGTATGCAAACTGGAGCAGTCATAGGAATTAGCTGTGTCTGTCCCGAGAATCCTACTGTCTTAGCAAATTTTCCAGACAAAGGGAGATGTGAAGCATAATTTGATTTTATACAAGAATAAATTGCTCCGGTATCAATAAGCATAGGTGTCTTTTTACCTTCTATTTTCTAAAGCACTTCGTGCCTGTTCATAACAATCTAATGGCAGAGTTTTGCTAGCTTGTTTACTTTGCGTTGTTTTCCGTCTTACATCTGGTCCTAATTGTCTTTCTTTTTCTAATTCCACTTGTCCCTCCATTTGCATTGCTCCTGTTACTTCTACCAGTCCCTTTAGTATTGGAAACTGCCCTTCTGGAGGTATATATGGAGGTGGTTTAGCAATCATGTCTTCCTTTTTCTTTGTTTCTTTATCTACTTCTTTTAATATTTTCCTTGCCTGTTTTATATTTTTCAATATTCCTTCTCCCTCTTGTTTAAACAATGCCAGTACTGCCTTTTCTTTTTCTCTTTTTGATTCTCTATTTTGTCTTTTTACATTTTTTTTACTTTATAATTTTTTATGAGAGTTTCCATTTCCTCACATAATGACACATCAAATGTCCCTTCTTTAGGCCATTTTGTCATCAGATCTTGAGTTCTCTTTTGCCATTTACTAGACATTTTGTTTATTAAATCCTTACATAATGGGTATTTTGACCCTAACATTTCCACTGGTGTAGTGGCTCCCATTATTTTTAATTAATTTAACTAATCTTATTTTATACTTTTATTTTATTTATTTGTTCCTTTACTCAAATTAATTTCTCAATCTATTTTTAATTATATTACAATTTCAATTTTTTTCCTCTCTATTTTCTTTCCTGTGCTTTTTTATTTTATTTTTTTTATGCTAATTTCTTATTAATTTTAAACAATATATATATTTTCTATTTAATCTCTTATTATTTATTTTATCTTATTTATTTTCCTTTTGGTGCAACTTCACAATTAAATATTATTTTACCAATTGTATTTTGCACAGCTAATATCTTAGCTAATTCTTTCTCCACATTCACACCACAATCAACACATTCAAAACTTTCATCCTTTATTAAGAATTGGAAAATATTTTCCTTTCACACTTGTCCCTTGGGGCTCATCTTGTCCCTAAAGGGCTCATACAATCATTCCATTTATTTTTCTCCTTTTCTTTAGACTGCAATTTATCTCTTTTTTCTACTCACAAACTGTTTCATTAACCAAGTATCAAATTTCAGTCCAAAGCAGAGGAGCTCATTTTTAAACTCTGAGACACACACACACACACAATCTCACACACACAATCTCACATACACAGAGGCCTCTGACACTGTAACTGTCGCTCCCTATTATAAACTTCTAATTCTACATGCCATAAAAATAAATAAATACAACTAAATAAAAGCCATTATCTATGATTCAGTCCCCTGCTGATCAACAACAAAGTGATATCATAAATAATCCTAGTCTCAATCCCTTTGAGCTAGACCATATTCTTTGATCTTTCACAAAGAATACAAAGAAAAACTTTAAACCATATCCTTTTGTTTTTTACACAAAGAATACAAAGAAAACTTTAAACCCGTTCACCCGAGCAGACCATTTATCATACTTTTGTTTGATATAACGCGGTAACCGTGAACATCCATCTGTGTACATGCATTAACACAGATCCACTGATTTCATTATCAGTGATTTCCCAGGCCTATCAAACTTCATGCAATTAATCTGAATCAAAGATTATTGTCTTTTAGTTCTTTTGTAAATTTGGAAAAGCTTTTAAGTGTTTTACCACAATGACCTCTCCGGTATTCAACACAAATAATAAGCATAAATCGCTTACCTTGTGGCCACTTTTTTGCGTTGACTGCCGCAGGGTCCACCACTGTGGTTTCCACTTATGCTTCAATCCAGTCCTGCCGGGGTCGCCAAAATGTTGTGGTTTCTTCTTTTTATATGAAAAAGTCACTTCTCAATCTTTGATTCAGTATATGCTTTATTACAAGCGGAGCTTGTTAGATCTGCAGTTAACACAGCTGTCTGTCCACCCTTTTGGGCTCATATTTATACTATGTGATATGATCTGGGGCCAAGTTATTTGACCATATTTTTCCCTTTCTTCAAGCTTAAAATAGAATCTTCAATTCACACACACACACGCTTTGTGATTCAAATTTCTGTACACGCAGCAAAACCTATTTAGACCCAGGTCCCATGCTTACCATGTTTTCTAGCACATGAAGGCCTACTTCTGACATGCATATGATTTTAATTGTAAAGTACAACACATTGTATTATGCTATATTATCTCTATTTTATCACACCAAAAACTTCTTCATTTACCCGGGGAGGGTATGTGACGCTTAAAGGTAGAATTGAAAAGGTACGTGGTTTGAGATTAAAGGGTTAGTTCATCTAAAAATAAAAAAATAATGTCATTAATTACTTACCCTCATGTCATTCTACTCCCGTAAGGCCTTAAGATATTTTGATTAAATCCAGTGGCTCAGTGAAGCCTCAGTTCAGCTCTGAAGCAGTGTTTTGAAATCGGCCCATTACTATTTTTTTTTTTTTGGAGCACACAAAGTATTCTTGTCGCTTTATAATATTAAGATAGAACCACTGAACTCACATGAACTTTTCTGAATATGTTTTTAATAACGTTTTGGATCTTGAGATTTTCAATGGCATTGCTGTCTATAGAGGCATCACTGAGCCATCGGATTTCATCAACAATATCTTAATTTGTGTTCCGAAGATTAACGAAGGTCTTACGGGTGTGGAACAACATGAGGTTGAGTAACAAATTACATTATTTTCTTTTTTGGGTGAACTAACCATTTAATGAAATTAATACTTTTTTTTTTTTTTT
>RJVU01048900.1:740514-755931 GCA_003731715.1 Anabarilius grahami | reverse complement strand
GGGGGGGGGGGGTATGTTTTGTCAGTTGAGCAACTGGCATGTTGTTAAAAAGCAGTACGATCAGTTTAACACACTGTACTTCTATTTAAGAAGGCACTACACTAAGGTCTATATATCATACATATTAAAAATACATTTAGCAAAGCTAAGTAAAAAGATTATTTGATAGAAAAGCTGAGATACAACTGAAATGTTAAATATGTTAATCTTTATCATTTTAATTTGAAGATTAAGTTTTTCCTGAAGGCAGAGAACGTTAAAATTAGAAAACATTATTGCTGTATTTCCAGTTTGGGATGTTTTTTGGTGAAGAGTTAGAGCACTTGTGCAAATTCTGTAGAAATCTTTAGAATCTCATTTAAGAGTGATTCCTGAATGAAATCTGTTGCTTTTGTTCATAGATTCCAGTGTTAAGACCATTCCAATGATGAATCGCTTAGAAGTGTTACGAATGTGCAATCCTGTTCCCGCAGCTGCAAAAATCACAACAGACTTATAAAACTGTCAGTCAAAACGGATGCTGTCAGTGAGCATCAGCTGCGTGACCATTACAACCCTCAGATTTTACAAGAAGGTACAGGGTTTCAAGCAGAGATTCCAGTGCTGCGGACATCAATAATGAAAAACCACAGAGAATGAAGGGCAGAGCCAGAAGTCTCTCTCTCTGACCTCCATTCAGATGCAAAGCCCACCCTGAGCTTTCATTGGCTGCTTGTGCAGTGGGCGGAGCTCTGGCCAGCCTCCAGCACGTCATCTTTGGGTGTCAACCTTCAAAAAGCAATTAAAGTAAATCTTAAACAGCAGAAGGAAAAATTAAACATCTATTGAGATCTGACAAATGCAAGGAATACTGCAGGCTCAGCAAGTTACTCTATCTGTCCGGAAAGGTGTAGGAGACAAAAGAAATTCTGAAATGTGAAGCTTGTATTTTTGTCAAAACACTTTTTCAACCATATTCTGCAATGTGGAATTAAGATATTTCCTGTGAATGTGTGAGACTTCTAGTTATTTACCTATAGTGGCTAATGAATCAGAAGAATAAAGTGCAGTAAACGGTAAAACTATTTGAGCTACAAACCAGTGTGTTTATGATTACGACAATACATGAAAATAATATGGTAAGAAATACCAGTCTGCAATATCAAGCAGCATAACAGGCTGTTTTGTACTAGAGATGTGCGAGACTATTGCTGCTGCTAGTCGACTTGGAAATACTAGCCATTTACTTTTTTTTTTGTTGCCACGTTTAATGTTTTATTTTATATTTTCACAAGGGCTATGTTTAAATAACCATCATGTTAATGTTACATTTTAAAATTCATATAAATATTGTATATCTGGAGCGGAAAACAAAATCATTTTATTTTATCTCAGGTTTAGCTTGTTGGTTTTCACTCGCGGCGGGTTCAGAGAAACGTCCACTCGGAAGCCTACACAAAACTAGTAGTGTTTTCTTCTGTCATGTCAAACTAACAATTAAGCTTGCTTATAGGCTCGTTATACTACCGGTTATGAGGGACAATACGGTATGAAATTTTATATCGGATTAAAGGAGAAAAATTAAGAAAGAAACTTACTTGACACTTAGAGAATATGCTTAAATAATGTATAGTTGTCAAACTTTTATTGTGATTTTATTTGAGGAAATCAGTTTATAATAGGCTATTAGGTTTGAACTTATTGGTCTTGCGCTATTGATTCAGTTGATTTGAATAAATATGTCTATATTGGCTAATGTTGCTTAAATTTAATATACAGTGATCATAATGCAAGGCAAGCACATCACATGTGTCTGACTGGTTTTTAGCAGTATTGACTGTGATAGATTAAAGAGTCTATTTCAAACGGATCGCATATACAGACCGTTTCTGGGGTTAGGGTTAGAATAGAAAAATTTCAGTTTAAAGTTTATGAAATAAGTCGCTGTGCACATCCCTGTTTTGTGTTTTGAAGTGAATGACACAGGAAGCACGAGCATTTAAAGGGGCCGCGTGCTGAATCGGCGCATTTCTTATGGACTAGGTGCACAAGATGGCGCCGGTGAGCTGCGGCGATGCGACTGTGCGCATGGTTACTTCCGCTCGTGCCCTTCTGGTCTTAGCGACGCTTGCATTTGGTGCTGGAAGAAACTTAAAGGTGTTACAGAGGATGTTTTGTTTTATACATTTTTGCAATATTACTTGAAACTGTCTTTACTAACTGATAAAAGACTATTTATTAGGTGCACTGAAAGGAATAATATTAATATACATCATCTGTGCACAAGGTAGGGCCTTAAAAACATCAGCCAAATTGGCCCTCTGGCTTGTCAATCACTGCCATGACGTTCCTTGTGAGAGATGCGCGGCTGCGCGCTCCAGTAACTTTCCACACTCCACAGGCGCCGCATGCAATGTTTTTGTCAGAAGACAGGAGTAACAACTGCAGATTATGAGTTACCTGCGGTGAGTCCGACATAATGAATCCACTAAGTGTGTGCGCGGCTTTAAGTCGATTGTAAGGCCGATTATGAATGTAAATTGATACTTATGACTGATCGCGCTCAAACGCGTCCAGTCAGAGCCAGTTGCGTTCAGTCTGCGATTACAGTCGGTGTTCAAATTCCATGTGAAAGTATATAAATCTGCTTCAGTCGCAGGAAACAATCGCTGTATGTTGAGCACAGTCTTAGAATGTTTTAGCTAGTCGTTAAATGTGTGCCCGGCTTAATAACACAGCGAATGCCGGTGGTAAACACTCGTGTTCCAATACTCGTGCACGAGTTTTGGGAGGCGTTCACTCAAAATGTAGGGGGTTGTTCTTACGCATGCGCTCATTTCAAAAACTCAGTCGACGAAAAGATCCTCTGTACCACCTTTAAATATGAAACTTGGCTAGATATTATAGATTTTTTTAATTAAAGAGAAGATGGTGGTCTCAGAGACGAAAGAAATCCTTGTTATATTATTGTAACGTTACCTCTGTGTGGAAATTCAATGAGATACACGGAGATACGCGATCTTTGACTTTTAATATTTCTCCTGTTGATTATGCGGTTCAGGCTCAGTGGTGATCCACAGGGATCTCTTTACCCATACAAAACACTCAAGTATGTAATATATCTCCTGATTTTGTTCTGACAGTTGGGTAACTAACGTTAAATGGCTCAAAACCTGCCTTCTCTTTCTGCGTGGAACAACACTGGACCATCATGAAGATCTAATGTTTGCTATTGTCAACCGAAGCAACATTCCTCAGAAGAGATAAATAAACATGGGAATATGAAATGGACTCAGTGCATGCTTTAGTAACTTTATTTGGTAACAGTATTATCGTTAACTGTATTATTAGTAGGCAAGCCAATGTAAATTAAATGCATAATTAAATGCCCCTGTGCGTTTCTATTAATCACTGCATTTATTTAGTTCAAGTGAGACGAGTAAATAGCATCTGTTGCATAAATCTCATCTAAGCAACAGAAAACGTATTTTACTACGGGTAAAAAAAAAAACTTAAGCTACCTATATTAAACTGTTTGTGCTACAGTTAAAAATGTAAATTAATTGCAATCTTTTCACAGCCCTTGTTTTTATCTAAAAAGATAATTGATGGAAAGAAATCGTAAAGTAGCTATGTGATCATATTGATGGAGCAGGTAATTAAGTGAAAATATATGCTCAGAATTGAGAAATATGGAAATAAATATCACAGGGCAAACGTGTGAATGTTCACAAGGCATTTCATGCAGACAACTCTAATCGTAGTTGTATATTTACAGGCATTATTGTCATTGTATATGATGCACCATGAGTTCATTAATCTATTCTAACCCATGCATGCATGCATTTAAATGCCATTGGCTCATGTGATTGTACTATATATCTTAGTTGTTTTTAAGTGATACAACAGATTCTATAAACAACTGTAAGAGATCATTTTCGGCTTTCTCCGGCACTCTGCACCGGCATAAAGCGAAACCGGAAGTGTATATGTGTACACTCACTGATCGAAAATCCAAAATGGTGGTCTCGTGCAACTAGTCCATTATGCCCCAAAATAGGCAGTTAAAAAAATGAATAAAAAAAAAATCTATGGGGTATTTTGAGCTGAAACTTCACAGACACATTCAGGGGACACCTTAGACTTATATTACATCTTGTGAAAAAACGTTCGATGGCACCTTTAAATGACACCTTTTTAACTGAAAACAGAACAGAAACAGAAACTTTTAATGCGCTCTTGCCGTTCATTTACGTGTTTAAGGGTAGACTATGAAATACTTTGAACAATAAAGCCAGAGATTAATATATATTTTTATATTTATTGCCATCGATTACCGTCATAAATGAATTAGTCAAATAAGCTATATTTAAAATAGCTATATCTTATTAAATATAGGCATGCCATCTTTTAATTTAAAATCTTACATTTAGTCAATACAATTAGAGTTTGACACTATTTTGTTTCAGCCAAAGGCATCTTGCGCCGCAGAGGCACAGCAGCATCTGAAGTTGCTTTAGATGAATTTACACACTTTAATGCTCAGAGAGGTCCGTAAATACATTCACAGCAGAGCAAATAATGCAATGACATTAATGTTATGTTTTATACAAAATGCTCTGAATACAGAAATATGAAATAAATTACAAGATGAAACGGATATGAAATATCGCCAGTAGGTGGCAGCAAGTCACTGTGTTAATGAACGAGTCATTTTATTCAATTGATTCGCTCGAAACTCTGATTCATTCAGTAATAAATGGGTGTAATGGCTGGTGAATCACTCAAACGATTTGTTCAAAGACTCGGATTCATTCACGAATTAACTACTATAGGCTACTCTGTGCGCCTTAAAGGTGCTCTAATCGATGTCACGCGTTTTTAGGCCAAAACATTTTTTGTCACATACAGCAAACATCTCCTCACTATCCGCTAGCTGCCTGTCCCCTGAACACACTATAAAAAAACGCGGCCTCTGTAGTCGCCACAAGCTCCAAAAACGGCAACAAAAACAAACTGGTGCAGCCTGGACCACGAAACACATGCTCCAGCCAATAACCGACAAGCAGCGTCAATACGCAAGCTACTTACATTTGAAATGAGTGTTCATGACTGTTTCAGGAAGCACGGAGGGGAGGGGCAGGAGGAGGATCTGTTTTGTTTGACAACACTTCGAACGTCAACAGAAAGTTAGTCCACCCAGGATCGCTTAGAGCACCTTTAAGCCCCGGGTATTCACCTTATTTTCCGTGACAACAAGGGTGGCGCCATTACGTTCATTTTGTCATCTTACTTCCGGTTGAGGGGCCTTATGGTGCGTTCAAGTCCTCCTGGGAAGTTCGTATTTACGAGGTGGGAAGTCGTGTGTACGACTGTAGGTGCGTTCAAGTCACTTTCGTCGGAGTATGATGGCGGTGTGCCTTCTCTAAATTAATTACACAAAATAACAACACTTCTGCTTCTAGAAAATGTAGAGCAAAGAATGTGCATTAGTTGTATGTTGCTTTTTTATGTTTTTTAATTAATTTATAAAGCCATTGTAAACTTTATTGTTACATATTACATTTTTATATTGTGATGCTATCGTATTTTTTGCTGGGAATCAGCTTACTTCGTTGTAAATAGAAAAGCCTGACAATGTCACTGCTGAATACTTAAGTATTGTGGTATATTTCGCCATGTTTCTCACTGAAACGCCCCCAACTCCTACAGATCGGAGCTTAAAGAACATTACTAGATTCCCACTGGTATTTACGACATTGTGGTGGCGTTCATGTCGGTTCTGCTCGTAAATACGATCTTTCCGACATGACTTGAACGCACCATAAGCTAGTAGTCGCTAGCGGTAATCCTATAGCTGTAACGTAGATGATTAACCGATTTATAACTGTGGGACACTAATTTTGTGCATAAATTGTAAAATTTCTCAGTTTAAACATTTGTGTTATCTAGAACTATTGTGAATTAAATATTGGCTCATGTGATTTGAAAGTCTATTAGTTTTTATTTTATTAAAATTTAAAAATCGTCCCAACATTTCCGGAATTCGGGTTGTAAGATTTTGTTTATGTCTGCCTTGTAAATATATTTTTTTGCTAATTATTATTTTTTTTTCATTTTCACAGGTAAATCAATAACAATTACAATTTTAACATTTCAAGTGTAATTTATGAGATTTGTTGTATTTTCAATCCAATCCAAGTTATAAAGTTTATCAAACTGATTTCAAAGTGAAGATTCATTAGAATGAATAAACACTGAACCAAACACTATAATAACGTCTTAGTTGATCTTTCAATATACTTTATTTTTGACAAAACATCCCATGTTTCGGTCGTGACTGCAGTTTCAGTAGTGACAGTAATGTGTCCGCATCACATGACAGAGTTCCTTAAAGTTCAGTTTTTTCAGACTTTTTTTTAAACTCTATCTACTCCGAAAGAGAGGCTATGAGAGGGAGGGACACAGGAATATTTCCTGATCAAAAGTGTTTAAAATCAGTCTCAGCCAATGGACTCAAACACAAACTGTTTCAGTAGTGACATGAAAATGCGGGACACAATTCAGGCATGTCAGCGTAGGGGTGCAGGGCCTCTGATGCTGGAGTCTTTGCACAGTTGGATTTTGAGAAAGCACTTGACCAGGTCCTCAACATTCCCTCCGCTAAATGCTCCCAGGCTCAGCAATTGAAGCCTAATAGAAGGATCTACCGCCTGCGGTTGATTTTGATGTTCTAGGTATTATCAGCTGTCCTGAACTCTGAGATCGCAACAGACGTGAAGGACTATGATGCGTTAAGAGCTCGCTCAGGTACTGGGGCGCTAAACCATTTAGTGCTTTGAGTAGCAAGGTGTCATGTTTACTGATTGGATAAATGTGTCCTATTTGAGTTCACAGTGTGATGCTTCAGTTAATAATATTGTGTTTACTGAATGAAATCATGGTTAAACCCATGTCACATGACTGTATTTTTGTGTAGAGTTTGGCAGAAAACATTGAGAAAAGTGGAATGTGTGAGAAAACAGGAAAAACAAATTAAACCTTTTGAGAAATGTGTCTTTGTTTTGAGAACTGACTGAATGCTTTGTGAAACTGAACTGGTTATAGTGTGTTAGCAATCGAGAAACTGACAGCCCTAATATATTTGTATTTATGAATTGATAAATGGAAGAACGTTTAGTGGTTTGGAATAATAAAAGACTTATCCTAGAGGTTGAATGTCAGAGGAGCTGCTGCAGGACCAGCCTACGGTAAACACTGAAACAGACCACTACAATGTTGAGCAAGCATCTCATTGGCTGCAGGATCAGCCGAGGCCAATCAGCTTGTGCCATGCGTTAATGATGTGATAGATGCATGTGAAGGACCATCAGTCTGCACCCTCTAGAGTTTCATGACTGAACTATTTAAAAAAGATGAAAAAAGCTGATATGAATACAAGGGAACTGATTCACACAATACTTTATTTGAATTATAAGGACTGAGCTCATAGAGACAAAGTTTGACAGAGGGGTGTTTCAGACAGCTATTCTGCACCCGTCCTCACATGGGACGCTCTCTGGGACGAGTGACGAACTGCCACCACAGGGGCGGCAGGTCTCCTTCCTTGCGGGCTGGAGGCAGCGCCTCGGATTTAGGGCCTTCAGCAGGGGTTTCAGCCTGCAGCTGCTGGACCTGAGAAAAGAAATGGTGATTTGATCATTTATCGATTTACTGGAGTACCAAACCAATCAGCCTGAATAAACCACAATCAGTATTCTGTGAGTACAGCAGTTTCTGAGGAAGATGTTCTGTTCCTTTGACCTGTGCTTAATGAAATATGACTGAAATATAACAAATATAAATGTCAATAACCAGATACATTTTTAAAATA
The DNA here is from genome assembly GCA_003731715.1 of Anabarilius grahami. NCBI lineage: Eukaryota > Metazoa > Chordata > Actinopteri > Cypriniformes > Xenocyprididae > Anabarilius > Anabarilius grahami. The sequence continues at coordinate 748,079 of RJVU01048900.1, read as the reverse complement.
AAATTATACAATTTCACATTGAATCTCCAAATTAATGTGGAAACAAAATAAAGATGGTATAATCTAAATATTTGATTAAAATATTCAACCAGTATATCAGCATTGGCCGATAAGTGTTTCTGTTTGGCTGATGTGTCTGAAGAGCGTAGGCCTGGGAGATAAAACAGTATCTATTTATCGACGGTACGTCTTAATCGATAACGATAGAAATTTTCTCAATATAACTCTCGATATAGTTTCACTTAAATGGATTAAAATGTAACAGACATGAAGTTCGGTTGAATGAACATCTCTCAAGCTCGCTCCATCCCTGGATCACAAACAAGCTGCTGGAGTTCAGGTGCGCAATCGTCACGTGAGATCAGAACACAAACACGTGAAAATGAGTGATGTACCTGCCGGCGACGAGGAGATTGTGAATTAAAAAAGGATGTGGCAGTTACAAGGTTTCCTTACATCTTACAGTTGATCTACTTCAAAGTTCGTCTTGAGAGAGCAGTTGTCATGTAGGTATTAACAGCTGCACAAACAGTGTTTTCAGCCACACAGTATCTTTACTTCTGTGTTACAAATATTCAAATGATCACAGAAGTACTGAGATAAAAGTTTATAATTCAGATATAAACACTAATATCTATGTTATCGATAAAAATAGAGCAATCAGCTTTTGAAAGAAACTTGGCGCTGAAAACGACGCTTGCATTGTTTCACCACCAGGTGGCGACAAGTGAGTGTTAAAAAAAAATGTATTTGACATTGAATCTTCATTCAACAGATTATTTCAAATACACCGATTCATCCAGTTATGAAACAAGAGAATTTGAGTGAATCATTGAATCATACATCCAAACAGATTTAAAAAAAAAAATTTAATTCAAATATATTAAAATTTTTAAAATAGACCTCTAGTAAATTACACTATTTGGTTGAATTAAAAAAAAAAATGTCCACTACATTTATTTCAATAATTATTGATACCGATCAATATGTAACATTATATCGTGTTAATTGTTTTAGCTGTATCGCCCAGCCCTAGAAGAACGCCAACGCTCCCATTCTCCGTCTTCATTAGTTCACGGTCTCTGTCTCACAGTTTTGTCTAATACAACACTAGATAGAACTGTTAAAGTAAACTCTATACGATAAAGTAATATAGCATTTGTTTTCATATTATTAGTAACAAACACTACTTTCTCATCTACCGTCAGCATTCAGCAAATACACATTTTATCTTATAAACAAATCTTTGAAACCTTGAAGACTAAAGCCGCAGTCACACTAGACAAGAATGCACCAATTGAGAAGTGTAGAAGAGAACTGGCCCTTTAGTCGAATCCAGCTGTCAGCTCTTCTGAAGTGTGTTTGTAGCCTGTATGATGGCGTTACTCTGTGTGTGACGGTCGGTCCGTGTGAACCGGATGTGAACCGGATGTGGACTGGAGAGTTCAGCTTCACTGGAGACTTTAAACCCTTGATTTCACACTGTGCTGCGCTGAATTCAGTTTCCCGCGGTCAAATTCACTGTTTGCTGTGTGTAAATAGATTCCCTGTGCGATCAAACTTACCAGATTACCGAGTGCCTTGTTAGTTACAGTTTACTTCCTTTTTATTCAAACAAACAATTTCTGTATTTGTTACAAAGAAGTTGCCATCTTAAGGAAGTCTTTAAATAAATAAATAAAATAATAATAAAAAAAAAATATATATATATAGATAGATAGATAGATAGATAGGAGATTTAACGCATTGATTATTTATTATGGTAAAAAATAAAGTTACATTTATTAATGCATCCATACCCATGTAGTTGATCTGTCATTAAGTTGATTGATGTCAAATACACTGATGTTTCAGAGACGTTTTCATTCAATACTTTATGTACTGCTCAGTGTCTGTTTGTACAAAAATAAAGTTATAAAAATACAGATTTGTGAGCATTAGTGGAACTGAAGGAGTGAGAACAAACACAAAACACTTTTTATTATATCAGTTTTGATCGATTCTCATTTTAATGAATTATAAACAAGAATAGATATTTAAGTCTTTAAACGTGTGAACAAAACTACACTAAAAGTTATTTTTAGCACCTGCCATCCAATAATCACAATAATCTTATTTCTGTTTATATGTCTGGCAGCCAATACACAGAACCAATATTTAGTTAATGTTTTAATCCTGCTTTTTATTTGATTTCATTTTCAGATGACAAGAAAACAGTTTATTTCGACATTTTTATTGCTGAACATACTGACAGTCCAATGTTTTCACATGGAGAACACACACATTACACGTTAAAATCATAAATACACGCGATTAACTATTTACCTCATTTAATCCTGTTTTGTTTGTCAAAGTGCAAGGCTAATTTTGTTTTTTTTACTTTGAATTGTATAATAAAAATAAGTTATAATAATGTAAAAAGGTTGTATAATATAATATCCTTGCATGTTAAGTGCGTTTACTAAAAATAATCATTCACAAGTTGCTGTCTGTGAAAACTGTCAGATTCTTGCAATTCTTGAAACCCCCACCAGATGGAGCCCTTTATTAAAAAACAATATCTGAATAAGGAAAAATGCTTAAATAAGAGAAAAAAATTTGGCAAAATAGATTATTGATCACTACATGCAAACCGGGACACAACGCAAGTAAACCGTGTTTACAAGACTTCATTTAAAGGTCACCTATTATGCAAAATCCACTTTTACAAGGTGTTTGGATATAAATGTGTTGACAGTGTGAGAACACAACCACCTTACAATGACAAAAATCCACCCACTCATTTTTTAATCCGCACTAAACCAAAGCAGTCTCATAGACGAGCGGTTTTGATTCTCTGAAAGTGACGTCACATTGCTCATGCCCCGCCCACGGCCGCTGACTGACAGGCCTAGTTTCCGCCCTCAGCGAGTTGTACACTGTTTTTCTCTGCGCTCCAGTAGCTATATAGTTCAACACTGTCTCGTCAGCAATCCCAGTGTTCTGTTTTTGGATGTATGAGTGTCATCTTCTCCCAGCATCTGAGCCACTGAGGACACAGTGGATTAGGTTTATTTTTGAAGGTAAAGCGCCTCAAAATACAACTAAAAGAGTTTTTGTCTGCGCAAATAATTTCACTCCTGACTGCTTTATGAACGAGAGGCAATACAAGGCAGGCTTTGCTAAAAAGTTTCTTCTCAAGGATTGTAGAGTTGTACCAACTCTTGGTTTGGGATCTGAGTCCGGCTCAAACATGTAAGGCCGGAAAACATTTCCCTCAGCAGTGGCCATCATTACAGGTGTTTATATTTACCTTACTTCTGAGTATCACCAAGCCACAGCAGACCACAGCATACATGACCCTAGTTACCTGTGGTTGGCCTGGCCGTGCGTCACTCAGAAAACAGACCAATCAGAAGAGAGGCTCATGAATATTAATTAGACAGGACAAAATCAACCTGTTTTTAGCAGAGCTTCTGAGAAAGGAGCTGTAAAAATATATTTAGATGGTTTTTGGTACTTTTACTGCAAATATATATACTGAAGGACATCAAAACCTAAAATAAAACTCCGGAAAAGAGTATAATATGTGACCTTTAGGAAATCAGGTTATTTCCTGGTAGTCACATATAAAAAAAAAAAAGAATTTGTGCATCTTATTTAATGAGATGTGATGTTAAATACAGCATTAAAACCCCAGAGTTCTCCAAAATGTCAGCGGGAAACTTAGACTCGTATATTCTCCTCTCATGCAGTATTTTGACAGTATTTTGATCATTTCTCTGATGTCTGTCATGCATCACACGCTTCGATAAGCCACAGAACGCAGGTCAGGGCGTTTACATGCCGGGTGAAATCCAGTCGTGTCAATCTATCGGTTTATGTGTAAAGCCCTTTATGACCTTATGATGATGAAAGAAAATGGATTAACGCATTTACATGACTCTCAAGAATAGAGGTCGACCGATATAGATTTTTTTGATGGTGAATAAATTAGAAATCATTTGAAAATGTATTAAATAAATCTGTAAAATAAGCAGACTTCAGTTCCTTCATATTCATATTTTAAGTATAACGCTGTCACCAGCAGGACTCTCAGTAATCTGTTAAGTTTGTGCACTCTGGGAATCATATTTTCATATAAAGACAAGACACGTGAATATGACCGTGAGAAACAGTGTGAAATCAAGGGTTTAAAGTCTCCAGTGAAGCTGAACTCTCCTGTCCACATCCGGTTCACACGGACCGACCGTCACACAGAGTAACACCATCATACAGCCTAGAGCTGGACTCCACAACGTCTGCAAGGCTTGTGAAATGAAATGGTTTTTAAAATATTCAAAGATGTGTTTAAATTATACAAATGCGTATTTGCTGAATGCTGACGGTAAATGAGAAAGTAATGTTTTCATTCTTATTACTAAAAATATAAAAAGCAAACGCTACAATACTTTTTCTTATACTGTTTACTTTAAGAGTTCTATCTGAGGGATGGGCCGCTTCGGTCTGATCAAACACTCCTGATCAGCTGATCAATGTCTTCAGCTGAACTCTGCGGGACAAACTCTGAAAGCACCCGGTCTGATGTGTGAAAGGCCACAGGAAGTACCTCTCTATCCCAGCTCTGGGCCCGCAGCTTCTTCCACTGTTCCCTCTTAGCAAAGTAATCGGGGTACATGGCTTTCTCCGACGGATGCCAATGATCCAGACACCATTCAGGGACCTGGAGAGGCAGAAAAGGAAATTAATAACAGCAAGTATGAACCCTCTGGTCTTTTTAGGACCCAAGCACTGAAACTGTTCTTTGAGGACATTCATCGACCGACGGGCACCAGATTTGATCAACATTATGGCACAACACTGAAGATGCCAAAAACAGTGTTGCCATGGCGAGGCAACAGGAAGCGTCTCGTATCTCCTGTGTGTTGAGTGATTTAGATCGAACTGGAGCTGTATGTTTGTGACTATTGTGATGGAATTTTTGAACTAATTAATAATGAACTAACATTTCTTTTCTTCTACAGGCCTAATAATAATAATCTAACTTTGAAATAGAGAAATAGTGACTAGGACTGAGTGTAGTAAGTGGAAAAATTCTGCTGTGCTGGCTAGACAGCATCCTTCTGAGGATAAAAAATAGTCTTTGAGAAATTGTTTTAACCTATTGAGTATCTGAACTATTAACCCTGAGACATTTTTTGATGATCTTGTGATTCAGTTGTTCTAATCTAAATTTATGCGGGACAGAGGAACTGAGATGTTTTTCTTAAATCTAAACCAATCGTATTGAGACTGATGATAATGAGTAATAGATCGTGCCATACTGACTGTGAAGTGTACCTGAAATCCTATAAAACCTGCTGTATTCCTTTGTTCGGAGAGAGATTCTCTGGAATTGATGAGAACTCTCCCGGCCGGGATTAAAGCTTTGAAGGTCATTGCTGCAGCAAGTCAGGATAGGGAACAAGGTTTAAGGGGGTCAAGACGTTGACCCAAAATATTATTGAGTGTCGATTAGGAGACGCTCCGAAAGATCAGGAAATTTATTGAGTGTCGATTAGGAGACGCCCCAGGAAGGTAACTTAAGTCAGGTGCATCTTGGAAAATCTACCACACTATGGCATGTAAGTCAACACCGGCAGCAGGAAGTGTGTCATACGTGCGAGTACTTTCTGACCAAATGACATCAACATTATGTCATGATATTAAATCGCAAACATTTGTGATATATCAAACGGGGTTGCCATGGCAATGGAATGTTTGGATCATGTGATGTGGATCAAGGTTATCAGTGACATCATCTGCAGCAGGACGACTTTGAAATATTCCTCTTATATTTATGCATTTACGCCGCACAGTTTCGAGTACAGAATCTGTCTAATGTTACTGAATGAAGTGCTGAACCCATGAAGACTGAAGAACACTGATCTCGATCTACTCCATCTGTGTTTAATCGTCGCTCTGAATCTTACCTTGACCGACTCAACAGATGAAATGAGTCAGAAGAGTTCAGCGTGAAAGAAGGCGGAGCTTCAGCGCACACGTTATCGTCACGGACCAATGGTAGCATAAAAGTGTTTCGCAGCTGGAGCTAGCTTTTCCTCAGAGTTCGCTTTGGCAAAGCTTTTTGAACTCACAAAACGAACTTCATTTTGGCCTGATTTTGTTCGAAATGACGTCACGTCAGTACGTTTTTCGATTTCGTTTGGCGTATATCAGGTGTGGAGCAGTTAATGAAGTCGACACATGTCAGCGTTGCACTTCTGCTCCTACGTCCAAATCAGCCAAATCAGTTAGCCTGACTACAGTCTACTGCTGCTCAACTGATAATAGAGTTATTAAAAGTTAGATTGTCAAATGCAGAGTTCAGCGAGTATTCAGAGCTGACTGCGTTTTAGAAGGCGGGTTTTAAAGAAATGAAACTAAGGCCCTGTCCACATGAACACAGGTATTTTCTAAACCACAGCTTTTTCTATGCGGTTTGGCCGTTCGTCCACATGCAAACAAGGTATCCGGTCACTGAAACTGAACCTGTTTGAAAACTCCTGCAGGGGAATATGTTCAGACACTCTGGTTGCAGTGTTGTCGTGTCGCCGGTTAAACCAGAGACAGGGTTCCCACTCTTTCATGAACACCAGATTCAAGGACCGTTTTAAGCACCGTTTATTTTATATCAAGCATCTATCAAATTCACATCCCAGCATATGCAGCGTCATGAAAGACCTCTTACAGTACTTAACATTTTAACCCTCCTATTGCATTTGCATCCTTTTTAACCCGGAAGAATCAGAATCATTTGTACATTAATTATGTAAATATATTAAAACCATTTGCAGCTTCCTTAACTCTAATGTTAATCTTTCCGCACTAGTTTTGGTTTTCATTTTTTAAGAATCATTAAAAACATTATTATATAGAGAGAATATTGTAAAAAAAAAAAAATTGCAATTGAGTGAAAAAATGATATGGGTTATAAGGATTATATGGATCGTAATTGTGGCTTATAAAGTCAGAATATATCCAATATATTATAGACAATTATATCTCCTCAATTCTGACTTTTTTTTCCCTCAGAATTGCAAGATTATGAGCACTTCTGAGAAAAAAAAAATCTAATTGCAATTTATATATCACAATTCTGACTTTATAAGACACAATTGTGGCTTTATAATCACGCAATTCTGACTTTTTAACTCGCAATTGTGAATTTAGGGTTGAGTGGGTTAGTAAATCTAATTAATAAGTAGGGGTGGGCGATATCATGATTCATGATTTGATCACAAATCTTTTTCATGTTGGTTTTACTATTTTGCCAGTGACTGAGCAGCACAGTCAAACTAATTTCCCTATATGTTAAAAAAAGTAGCCTTACAAGGTAACAAAATATTAAAGAAAAAAAAGAATGACAGACTTTCAGCCAAAACTGAATGAAGATAAAAATACTAATTTATAAGTTTCTTGTTAAAGATACTGTATTAAAGAAATTAAAAAAGGAAATTCTGTTATTATTTACTCACTGTAAAAGTTTTTTTAAAACCCGAATAAATTTATTCTCTTGAACAGTTTTTTTTTTTTTTTTTTTTTTT
>RJVU01048900.1:721606-734994 GCA_003731715.1 Anabarilius grahami | reverse complement strand
TACCCTCCACTCAGCACTCACACATCTAGAAAAAAAAGACTCATACGTCAGAATGCTGTTCATAGACTTCAGTTCAGCATTCAACACAATCATCCCTAAACAGCTCATTCACAAACTGATCGAGCTGGGGCTCAACACTTCGCTGTGCAACTGGCTGTTGGACTTTCTGACTGGAAGACCTCAGGCAGTACGGGTCGGCAGCAACACATCCAGCACCACCACACTGAACACTGGGGCCCCCCAAGGATGTGTGCTGAGCCCCCTCCTCTTCACTCTGCTGACCCACGACTGCATACCGTCACACAACTCCAACCTCTTTATTAAGTTTGCGGATGACACGACTGTGGTGGGTCTCATTAGCAACAGAGATGAGACAAACTACAGGAGCGAGGTGAGCCGCTTGGCTGGGTGGCGCAGTAACAACAATCTCTCTCTGAACGTGGAGAAGACGAAGGAGATTGTTGTTGACTTCAGGAGAGCGCACACTCAGCATGTTCCTCTGACCATCAACGGTGCGACTGTGGAGAGAGTGAGCAGCACCAAGTTCCTGGGTGTGCACATCACAGAGGACCTCTCCTGGACCGACAACACCACAGCACTGGCCAAGAAGTCTCAACAACGTCTCTACTTCCTCCGCAAACTGAGGAGAGCCAGAGCCCCACCCCCCATCATGTGCACCTTCTACAGAGGCACCATCGAGAGCATTCTGACGAGCTGCATCACTGTGTGGTATGGCGCCTGCAATGCGTCCTGCCGGAAGACTGTGCAACGCATAGTGAGAGCAGCTGAGAAGATCATTGGTGTCTCTCTCCCCTCCCTCCAAGAAACTTACGGAACCCGTCTCACTCGCAAAGGCCTCTGCATCGCAAGTGATCCCACCCACCCGTCACACAGCTTCTTCAGTCTGCTGCCATCAGGGAGGAGACTGCGGAGTCTCCAGGCCAGGACCAGCAGATTGAAGGACAGCTTCATCCATCAGGCTGTCAGGAAGCTGAACTCGCTCCCGAACTTGCCCCCCCGTCCCTTTTCTGCCCCAGGCACCACTGAACTTAAAGTCACACGCTAAGTTAGTAAGTTGTCTTATTTTTTGAGGCCAAATGTGTAAGATGTTTTTGTTAATAAACTATACTTTAAAATGTAATTAATCAACCCTCAAATTTTTGTGGCTTCAGTCATAGTTGGGATACTCTTTCAAAGCTGGCAGCATTTAACAGGTTTATATATCGAAATATATCATTATCGATCAATATGGGAAAAAATTATAGAGATTACATTTTTGCCAAATCGCCCAGCCCTACTCTGATATATTTTTTACCTGGGATTCAGTATCGGCCGATACCAATACAATATTCAAATAATAATAATAAAGTGTTGAATTACCTAATAAACTGTATGCCTCACTGTGTGGAAGAGACTGGGATCATTCTTTTGTGCAGGGCATCAGGCTTGACTTAAACATTACTTTATAAAACAAAATAACAAACAAACACAAATGTAGTGAATTATTTATTCAATAATTGTGCATCAGTGCAACTGTAAATAAAGCAATAGCTTCACTAGCTCGGTAGACATTCAAAATAAACAGGAGTCCAGCTGATTCCATGACTCATGAATGTTTGAGTCATACATGACAAACTAAATATATTTATATAAATATATACTATAAAATTAAAGGTACAATTTGTAAGATATTCGCAGTAAAATATCCAAAAACCACTAGGCTAGTGTTATATATTTTGTCCAGCTGATTACTAACAATATCTCTAATGTTTTCAACTACTTGTAAATCATGAGAAAATTCCCATTCTAAACAGTGACACGGGGCAGTGCAGTCGCCTGTCCATGACGTCAGTTACCCTTTGTTACCGCCTTTACTGACGTAGAAACCACATGACAACAGTGTCGTGGACAAATGCGTAGCGTCCAGCAAACCACTAGCTTGCTTCAAGCAGTTCCTTATTTACTTCTTGCACGTTTTATGGTGGATTGTGTTACTTATTTATGGAACATAATTACTGTTTACCATCTGCCGCTGGTTCTGTCGACAAGGACAGCTCCCGTAAACGTAAGCGTACGGGCCAACCAAACGACCCAAGAAGAGTTTGGGACAAGAGGCATACACGCCAAACGCGGGGCATCGCGTCTCTAGACCCGCGCGAGGACGCGTCTGATCCATAGTCTGATCCATAGTCTGATCCATAGTCTGATCCATAGTCTGATCCATAGTCTGATCCATAGTCTGATCCATAGTCTGATCCATAGTCTGATCGCGTCTTTGCATTGACTTTGTATGTAATCTACAATACCGCGTTCAAACGTAAATTCTGAAGCTCTGCAACGAAAATAGCGTAGCAGTGTGACAGGGGGCAGACGAATTTGTTGAATAAAGAGGTTATTTTTGTTGTTTTTGAGCACAGAAAGTATTCTCGTCTCTTCGTAACATTAAGGTTGATCCACTGCAGTCACATGACTGTTTTAATGATGTCTTTAGTACCTTTCTGGACCTTGAAAGTGTTGATTATATTGCTNGTCTGATCCATAGTCTGATCGCGTCTTTGCATTGACTTTGTATGTAATCTACTCGCGCAAATCGTTGAACTCGCGTTTGCTATGTGCCCACTTATTGTGTTTGAATGTACACGAGTGTATATATTTGTTGAACAAGTGGTAATTCATATCATCTGACTAAACAGTAATCAATTAATTTGATAATTTACTGTCAAACTATATTTGCTGTATTGTATTGCAATATAGCATGACGCAATATGTAATGGTGGCATGTGAAAATTGTCTTTTTCAGACACTTACGAAATCCAGTATTGGATAGATTTTGTTAGTTACTGTAGCAGCTACAGTGTAGTTATCATAATTTTACATCATAACCTCACAATAAAAATTGTTCTGTCAATACATATGATACATATGGTAAAGCGGAAGCAGCGCCGGCGACTGTGGCATAATAAAAGTCCCGCTGCTCGTGAGGCGTGTGTTGATCAATCGCTCCAGCTCCTCGTTCAGCTCCACAACACTCGCTCCTGCTCTGCTTCACACTACAGTAACGTTAATAATCGCATCCATTATCATGTTTTCTTCCCAAGTCCTATTGCACTGTCTGTTGAGGTGGAGACCACATGTCCCAAGATTCCACACTCAAACTTGCCGTCATCAAGCTGCGCCTTTGTTTTGAATAGGCCTCTAGCGACCTCTAGCGAACAAAATTATCACATACTGCACCTTTAAAATTTCTTTTAAATTTATAACCCTTTTTTTAATGAGGCAGCAACATATGATATATAGGACAGAACAAAAAATGCTATTGACAATCTTTCATTGTGCAAAAGTATGATAATATGACCGGCTCCCATACAGAGCGGCACAAAGCGCTTATGCTTTTATCCCGTGTGCAGAATGATGCGCTTGAAGCATGGAGTGACAGCGCTCCGCAGTGAAAAGTTCAAAGCACAAAGATATATTGATGCGTATAGTATTACCGGTATCTTGATGAAGTATAATAATAGAAACATTGATTCATCTTGGAGAGTTTCTTGTGTTGACTGTCGTAACCGAGCGCGACACGCAGTCTGAATGCTGAATGACTGGCAGCCGCAGCGGAGGGAGGCATTTACCTGAACTTTAATTTAACGACTTCAATATTCATCTGTACCTCACATTAAACTATGGAATGGCTTCAGAACACTTGGAATATAGTGCACAGAACCTTTATGGTGCTTTTAATGTTTTACACGCACAATACCCGGTCGATAGATCCGGCAAAAACGGCAGTATCAGAGCCCATTCCCGATCTGAGTATTGGATCAGTGCATCCCTAGTTGTCTCCAAGTTGCCATTTTCGTTGCAGAGCTTCAGTGTTTACGTCCGAACGGTGGCTCAGCATTGGCCGGCTCTGGTCACGTGATCAGCCCGCGTTCAAACGTAAATTCTGAAGCTCTGCAACGAAAATAGCGTAGCAGTGTGACAGGGGGCAGACGAATTTGTTGAATAAAGAGGTTATTTTTGTTGTTTTTGAGCACAGAAGGTATTCTCGTCTCTTCGTAACATTAAGGTTGATCCACTGCAGTCACATGACTGTTTTAATGATGTCTTTAGTACCTTTCTGGACCTTGAAAGTGTTGATTATATTGCGGTCTATTAGGGCTGGGCGATATATCGCATGCGATTGTCACGCGCATTTCGTCAGTAAAGCCGGTTCCCTGATTACCGCTAAATCGCCATCACCTGCTTTCAAATGGAGCGGCATTTAATAGACAAAGCCGTAGATCACTGACAAGCTACGCAATATCACGTTCATTATCGAAGGCGATTCATCTGCGATATGAACCCTATATTGCGTGGCTTGTCAGTGAACTACAGTTCTGTCTATAAATGCCGCTCCATTTGAAAGCAGGTGATGCCGATTTAGCGGTAATCAGGGAACCGGCTTTACTGACGAAATGCGCGTGACAATCGCATGCGATATATCGCCCAGCCCTACTGTCTATATACCTCTCTGATTTCATCAAAAATATCTTAATTTGTGTTCTGAAGATGAATGAAGGTCTTACAGGTGTGGAATGACATGAGGGGAGAGTAATTAATGACAGAAACTTCATTTTTGGGTGAACTAACCCTTTAACTGTTCATGAGTCCATTGCAACATCATGCAATTTTCATGACTTCACAACTGAACAAAAGACTCGGACATGAAGAAAACAGTCATGCTCAAGTCTTCAAAAATACATTTCAGTGTTTTCCTAACGCGGTATATGATCACAGATTGTGTATCTGGCCATGTTCGAACAACTAGCTATTGAGAAGTAACATTTAAACATAATTTTTGCTGGATCAAATCAGTCAAATGATCCGGTATCACTTTCGTCCGCTGCGCACAGATTAAGTTACACACAACTTTTATAAAGAAAGCTTATTTTGTATAATCACGTGTGCGTGGCAACACCAAACTTTAGAGTTTGAAACTCTTTGGATGAACGAAGAAGAATCATTCATGATGAGCGGCATCACTGCACACTGACTCACCGGCGCCGCCACAGGACAACCCGCGCACTGCACCCGCTTCACGCGACACCCGGGGTTAAAGCAGGCTTTAAAGAGAGGACAAGCCGGGTTCGGCACCGTGAGAAATCTCCATTTGATGTCCCAAACAGCAAGGAAGGTCATCTCAACAAAACATGAGGGCTGAACGACGAAATAAGCAAACGAGCGCCTGTTCTGAACACGAGAAACTGATCTGGATTAAATATATCTGATCAACGCGATCGCCATCAAATAAACGCATCTCAGTATTTCACTATCTTTTAATGGCAATTATTATAGATGCAAATCTGCAGGGCATGTGTCAGTAGTTCATATTTACCCGAGCACTGAGATCGTCTGCCGTGTTTGTCCTCAGATCAGCCTGTAAACACTGACACAAACACAAACACACACAACTGCAGCGACAGAGTGACCCTCACCTGAAAATACACCAGGACTCGAGATGTCTCAGGGACTTCTTGTAGAGTCGCAGGACCTTCTGCTGGTGGGTCAGATAGGCGGCCGCCATCTTCCTCTGAGCCGCTCGAGCCTCGCGCGTTCGAATCAACCTTACAAAAGATCCGAATCAACCTTACAAAAGATCCGAATCTTTAGTTTCGAATCAGTGCTTCGAGTGACGGGGACTTTGCTTTAACCCGGTTATTGTGAATTTAAAACGTTTATCCCCGGTTTCACAGACAAGGCTTAAGCTAGTCCTAGACTAAAATACATGTTTAATCTGTTTTAACTGAAAGCAATTTTATATGCAATTCTGATATATACATTTTACATTTAGGCAAAACAAAAATTCAGTGTAACTGACACCAAGCCGGTTTCATAATTTAACTTAATAAATGTTGAGGATAATTTAAAACTGTGTTGTTACAAACTTGATGGTACACAAAATAAGAGCTAAAAATGAATAAAAGCCTGCATATTATACAGATTGTAATTTACTGATGATGTTGTAGGCGACATGTCACATTCACGCTGTGCAGATGTCATTGATGTCTTTGACCAGCAGATGTCATCAGCGTGCTGAGTTTCGAAACAGTGAATCATTTTGAAATGCAATCGGTTCAACTGATTCGAAGTTTGGAAAAGCCTCGCTTCTTCCACTAAAGTCACCTTCATAGGAAGAGGCTGTGTTCGACATGGCACACTAACTTACTGCAGTATACAGTACACAGTGCATGCTGCCTACTACTGTTTAAGAATAGTGTGTGAAATAGTAGGCTATACAATATGCATCAAATAATGTTCAGATTATACAGTGTTGTACAAACATTGAACATTAATTCTGCACAGCTGTCCAGCTTGTTACTTTACAAATAAATGTGCTTTTTTATGTGCAACCCTGAGTGAAAATGTCCTTTCGACTGTCTTCACCAACGGTCTTGATTTAACTCATAAAAATTATTTTTGTTGGTGTAGTCAAGTTGATTCGGTGAAATTAAATCATGTTTTTCTCCTAAAATCAGTCAATTAGATTTTATTTTGCTTGATAGAAAAGTTTCTAGAGAAACCGTCGGCCATTTTAAAAATAAATAAAGTTTATATACTTCTTAAAGGGTTTTTTTTAATACAGTTTTTTTTATTGCTTTGGTGTAATTTTCACAAGCAACTGGTACATTTTTCAAATTCAGTTTTCCTAAACATTTACGCATTTATCATAACTGCATTATGTAATAGGGAATATATAAACTAGAAAGTATAGCAAGAAAATATGCAGGAGAAGAGGGAAATAAAGAGGTGTAAGCGTGTGGGCAGAGGAAGAGTGTAATGAGAAGAAAAGGAAGAGTGGAACAGATAGAAGGAGATCATATATGAGAGAGGAGGAAGTCAAAATTAGGATTGGAGAAGAGCTGAGTATAGTGGAGGACACTGGTGTAGTGGAAAGAGCAAGAGAAAGAGAAACTGTAAGAAGACATGGACATAATGAAGGTGCGCAGCAGGGTGGAGGAGAGGTGATTTCACATGAAATCAGAATTACTCTAATTCAGTGGTTCTTGGGGAGCCCTATCTGAGGGTATGAGGGATTCTGGATTCAGCCCACAAATTTATTTTTGTTTATAAGAAATTCAAGATAAAATACTTTGGCGTAATGTTATGTTTGAATATATAAACTAATTTTATTAATATCTGTAGTTTTAAAGATAAATGTTGAGATAATTGAATTGAATTTGTATGATCTCAAATGTCAACTGCAAATATGTTATTATCAACTGACAGGGTAATAATGTCATGCCTGATACTGTAATGAACATCCAAAGGATCCCAATGGATCACTGTGGCAGAGTGAAAAGGCTTGTAGATGTCTCTCATATACTGATAAAAACAGATCATTTCAAGTGTAGACATTTACAAGTTTTCTAGGGATTTTCTGTGTTGTGATCAGTTTGGAGTTTTGAAAATATACACCTTACTTGTGAAAATTGCACCAAAGCAAATAAAAAAAACTGTAAGACAGCAATTATGTGCGCTTGGCTACTTTAGTGAGCTGTGAATTTGTTGATGGCTTTTTCCAGTTTTTGAACCCTGCTGGTGTGTGTTTTAGCAAGGGCTGGGTTTGAGTTTGAAATGCATTTGCACAATGAAAGCACTAAACTCCAGCAGAGGAGCCGAGGACAGACACGATTCAACAGTGATGTGGTTTGAAAGGAACCGCGTCTGTCTCTTCTGCTGTTTCTCTCTCTCTTTTCTGGCCTTTTCATCTTTGTCCATGCTCTTTTCTTCATCATTGTTCCAAGAAGTACAAAAAAAGAAAAAAGAAAAAGAAATATTGCTCTTAAAGGTGGGGTCTTTCCACTATTTCCATTCTGACTTATTCATGTTAAAGAGTTGCGTTCTCATGCTATACATAAGTTTCATGCTAAACAACGGATAAGTTTCAGAAAGTTTTTCGAGTATGGCCCTGTATCACGTCATAAAGGCTGGAATGGGCTTGTATGGACACTTAAAGCCTGCGCACACACACACACACACACACACACATCACCCAGAGCGAGAGCAAGAGCCGCACATCAACACGCTTCGTTCGGCCCATATGGAAAAGTTTTGTTAAAAGCATCTGTGATTTTTATATGTTCCAACACAATATTATAAGGGACATATATGCTGCAAAAAACGCAAATACAAATTGCATAATATTTATGTATTGTCAATCCTATATCTCATATAAGTCCCACATATATAACTAAAGTCTTATAGATTTCCATGATGTAGAAACATAGGAAAATAATGCAAATTTAAAAGGCCTATGAATGTCCACCATATCTCTGAAGATGTGTATTAAACATATCAGTTTAAGGCTGTTCTTCACTCATCCCTCGCTCTTATCTTGTGCTCAAGCCCTACGCCTGTCAATCACAGTCATATAATGTATAATCATAGACTTTCAATCTCAGATGAAACACATATAAACTACACGCAAGCACATATTTTAATTACAAAATTAACATTTTAATTACAAAACTAATTCATTAGATTAACGTGTTAACGTGGGATGACACTTGGTGACTTTAGTGGCATTAGCTATGTGAAATCATGGACATGATAAAATGATGTTAAAGGGTCAGGAAAAAGTCACAACTGGCTCCTTCATGGTTAAAAATGACCGCCATTGGAAATAATAGGTGAAATAATCAAGAATTCAGCCACTATGCAGGAAAAAACAGCCAGTAAGAAGTTTACACACGCACACAAATGAACTGGTGTGGCTGTAACAGTTATGGCAACACTGAGCCAAAAGACTCAAATCAGATCTGATTCTGACCCACATTGATTGATGTAACCCGGGTAACCCAGGCACAAATTTCCAGCCCAAAGCTCATTCAAAACCCACCCAAAAGGAATGAAAACGAGCCCAATTTCCCCCTGCACCATCTAATCAGAGCTGACAGCTGCGTTATTCTCATAATGCGCCCTGGTAAACTATTTTTATTTATTCTGTTTTAAATTTTATTTTGATAATTTTAGCTCGACTTTATATATAACATATGCACATTATTTTATCTGTATTTTATTCCTCTTCATTCACTACTTTTTAATTTTTCTTGTAGGCCTACTGTTTCTTTGATTTTAATTTTCAGCATTCATGATCAAGTTCGCGCGCTCTCCAATACAGTGCTCTCTTATGAACTGCCTCTCGCTCAGATATTGCGCGTGCACGCTCAAACTGTGCCCTGCGCGCTCGCGAATCTCTCCGTGCTCTTGCAGAAATTAATTTGCTTCTGGATTAAACGCTGTCAAAAGTTATCAACCAATCAGAAGAGACGACTGATCCATGAAAATGCTACGTGGAATCTTATTGGCTGAGAGCGAACTGCGCCTGGAATTCTTTCTACAAAGATGGATATTTAATTTCTTTACAATTTAATAATATTAATCAAATGTAACCTAGTCTAACTGCATCACATTACAGGTCAAACCCCGATTTATCTAAACAAACAAACAAAAAATGTTTCTTAAAGTTATTGTGGTCATACGTTTTGTGTTGAAATGTATATAAAAAATAGGTAACATTTTAAAATAAGTTACATTTTAGTTACATTTCATAAGTTACATTAGTTAATGTATTATCTAACATGAACTAACATTACTGTAATTATTCATCTTTGTTAATGTTGGTTGTTACTTCACGGTGCATTTACTAATGTTAACAAATACAACTTCTGATTTTAATAATGTATTAGTAAATGTTGAAATTAACATTAACAAAGATTAATAAATGCTGTAGAAGTGCAGTTCATTATTAGTTGATGTTAACTAATGCAGTTAAATAATGTTAATGAAACCTTATTGTAAAGAATTACCAAAAATATCTTCTGATTGAAGACCGAACAAGATCAGGTCAGATCATCATTCCTAAATACTTAAAATGTGGAGATCAAATATACCACCATAGTCAATTTCTTTTGAGGTCTGGTGAAACATGACATACAAATACACTTAAGCTCTTATGAATGCACGATTAATCAAAAGAACGCGATCTTATTCCTAAATAAGAAAGATTCGGTTATGTTTATTAAACGATCATACCGGAATATTTAAACCTGCTTTAGCATTGCCGCTGAAAGCAGTGTCATGTAAGCTTTATGTTTTAAACAGCTTCACAAAGCTTTTTCAACACACTATTGCTACTTCTGTGTTGCAAACTTTAAATAATAACGCAAGTATTGCAATAACAATTTATAGTCGGAATATACACCGATTTCAGCAATAAATGACCTTTGAAACTGTTATTACACTGTTCTGCCAGTAGGTGGTGATCAGTGACTGTTAAAATGTATTTGATGTAATAAAAAAATTAATTCAAGAGATTCGTTTAAAAACACTGGACGAAACATGTCTTTATTCATTTCAAATGATATTGTAATGAATTCATTTAAATTAATACATATTTTTTAATATGCTAATTTATAACATTTTACACATTTCTAAATAGACTAATTTATAATATTAAATGAGTTATTTAATCTTTTGTTTTAAATTAATGTTTAATTTAATGTTTTGGTCCATGATTTTGGCTAATATGATGGTTTTTGATGAATCGTTCAGTGGGTTTGACCTGTAATGTGATGCAGTTACATCCGAGCCATTTATAAGATATGACCTTTTGATTAATATTATTAAATTGTAAAGAAATTAAATATCCATCTTTGTAGAAAGAATTCCAGGCGCAGTTCGCTCTCAGCCAATAAGATTCCACGTAGCATTTTCATGGATCAGTCGTCTACTCTGATTGGTTGATAACTTTTGACAGCGTTTAATCCAGAAGCAAATTAATTTCTGCAAGAGCACGGAGAGATTCGCGAGCGCGCAGGACACAGTTTGAGCGTGCACGCGCAATATCTGAGCGAGAGGCAGTTCATAAGAGAGCACTGTATATTTGAGAGCGCGCGTCCAGTTTTGCGCGAGAGCAAAGGAAATCCGCGCGCGAGCAGACAGATTTGTGCTCGCGCATTACATTGATGTGCTCTCGCGTCACAATAATGCGCTCTCGACATTAGACAGTAAAATAACGCCATATTATGGGAGCTTTTGGCTCAGGTTCCGGAGGAAAGACAAGATGTGGGCAAAAAGAAAAAGGATCCTAGGGCTGGCTGCAGGGGGCAGTAGAGAGACGCCCAGCCACTGCTCCACCTCGAGATGTTGCGGACTGAAGGAGGGAAGCATCAGTGAAGAGTGTCTCCCGGCTCATACTGGCGGATCACCCAGTGCTTCCAACCAATCCGACACTATGCTTTAGGAAAATAGGGCTTATATTGTACTTGATACGTGCTTTTACGTAGATTTTATATGATACTCTAATAAGAATGAAAGGTCATTCTTATAATTGTAAAGTATCATATACAATACAAGCATACGGTGAATCAGTGTTAGCCAATATAAGCATATTTATGGGAAAGAGTTGAATGAATAGTTAATTCATTAATAAGAGCAAACCTGTTTGAGCTATTCTAACAGAAAACCAAGTAAAAGTTAGCCAACATATTACATTATTCATAGTTTACCGAAATGTTAACACACTGGCAGACTGATAGATATTATTTTGATAGACATTTCAGCTTAATAAAATGTTTGTCATGTTTAAGAATTGCAGATTTCCTGGGGAATAATTAATACCCATGATCCCGAACAGCAAAGAGAGTCGCTGGAAGAAGCAGGAACCGCCTGTGGGTCAGTCATTCAGTCTCAAAACAAGATGCCCTCTTATAGATTTCTTTTATACGAGTATCTCTGTAAACTTTCATTAACACAGCTCTCTGGGTGCAAAATAAAACTTTGTGTCAAGTCAAAAGTAAAGCATTAAATTGCAAAAGAAAAGGGAGAGAAAAGATGAAACAACAAAACTAAACAGGAGCTCAAAAGAACAAGAGGCTGCAGAGAGAGAGAGAGAGAGAGAGAGAGAGACCCCAACTCTGACTAAGACAAGGGCAGGGAAAATAAGACAAGACTAAAACTATGACTATAACAAGATCTAGATAAACACTGTCCTCAGACGAGAGCCAGGGTAAAGAGCTAAACTTTGATCTGACAGAGGGAATAATGAGATAATGAGGTAACAAGAGGCACGGGTAACATGTGACAGCTGAGCACATGTGCTCCATACATCATCACACTGAGATGACTCAGGATTGTCAAAAATGGGTCCGTGTACTTTTGCGTCCATCCGTTTTTCCTTTTTTTAACCAGAAATGAAATATGGAAAATGCGGTTTCCTTGTTTTTTATTTTAACACTGATGAATAGAATTAGCAGATACAGGCTATTTTTCTTTATGCAAGATTATTATTTTGTGAAAAATAATATAAATGATATACAACTTGTTTCTCAATATGTAAAAAGGCTAAATTTAATGTCCAGTGTTTCTCGTCATACACACAGACGCTGAAGCGCCCTCTAGTGGCTGTTCCTCTGCCGTCAATAGACTCCTTCAAGAGCCTGCATGTATAAATGAATAAAGGCCAAAACGACATCTAAATTACTGTGACAGTTTCGTCTGGCTCTGTTAGGTGTTTTATATTGTTTTATATTGAGAAATTGGTTGTGATTAGGAGTCACTTTATAGCTATGCTGTTCAAACTGAAAATATACCAACATTTGTTATGATGACAAAATTATACCCCAATATGTGATTTTCATGAAGACAGAATTCTCATGCCCTTTGCCTCAGTGGAGGTTTGACATGAAATATTTCTCAGTTCTCATTGAAAGCAATGCTTTAGGGTCGCGTCGCTGGACATTAATGCTTTACATGGCTCAATCCAACTAAAACAACAACCAGAGAGAAACTATTTTCTCGCACATTTTCTTGTCATCAACAGCATCTGCTAAGACAACAGCAACGTAAACAAAGTGGAAGGAAAATATTTTTATGTTAAGCGTTTATAATGGTTTTCTATAAGTGGAAAACGCTGAACGTTGAAAGCGCGTTGCCTTCATATTCGACCTGCTTGTCTGCACATCCAACACGATCACACGAGAATGCGTATCAATAGTACGAGTGTGTAATCTCGTAGAATATATAGGCCAAAATGAGTTTTGGTGTGCTTATGACGCGCACTTTATGGCGTGTTTATGACACGCTCTTGGTTAGGATGGGGGTGGGGGTTTCGTTCGTATAATACGTCATAAAGTGCGTATCATATGCAGGCGAAAAACTCATTTTGGCCTATATATTCTAAGAGATTACACACTTGTACTATTGATACGCATTCTCGTGTGATCGGGCTCGCATATCTTTATTGGTCATTTAATATCAGTGTCTATGCATTCAGCGTTTTCTTCATAACTGTGTTTTATTTTCCAGGAAAATGCTTTATTGTGTTCATAGAATCAGAATCAGAATCAGAA
>RJVU01048900.1:677863-721177 GCA_003731715.1 Anabarilius grahami | reverse complement strand
ATCCGCGCTGTCTGAGTTTCACGAGCGCACCGGCGCGCTTTCCCCGTCTGCGCGTCTTGAAGCGTCTTAACAGCGCTGCCGCTGCGCCGACTGCAACGTCCAACAAAACGTCTGAATAATCGAAATCCGGTAAAAGATTTTGTGGTGTGTACTGCCGAATGTTCAGCAGTTCATCCCTGGTAAAACTGATGGTGTTTGAAAAACAAAAAACAGGAAAAACGAACAAAAACAGAACAAACACTGAAGAGCTAAGCACCGAGGCTGCCATCCGCGGCGCCATCTTGCGTAAAGAAATAGTGGGCTGCTTATAAGGTGTAGTGAATTTGCTCCTCCAATATCACACATTAAGCCACATTGAGCATTTTTGACGTTAAGCGCTTGAATGTCTCTCTTCGCTGGACATGTTTGCGGTCAGTATAGCATCTGTTGGACCTGCGGCAGTATCGGACCCTCCTGAGTGAGAATGAGGTGGAAACAAGTCAAGTATTATCATGTTTCAGAGACATGGCTCTCAAAAGTGTGGGAGAAACGTCAATTTACAAGTTTTCTTTTGTAAAATTGTTATTTCTTCGACTTTAATCTGTCCATTTTTAATTTTGGTTTATAAAGATGCAAAACGTAATAAACAAAAATCTGAAAAGAAGTCAATATTTATTTTGTGCACATGAAATTTGTGCATTCAGTTTTATTTAAATTTTGGTATTTACTATAGCATTTAAAAATACAACAACTGTTCGTTTTTTGTTTTTCTTGACGTGGTTAAAAAACGAAAAAGGAATGGACGCAAAAGTACACGGACCCGTAACGCTTCACAATTCAGTTTTCAGACCATAGCCTACAATGCAAATGCAAAAAATGAAAAATTGAAACCAGACGTTCATTTTTCTTGTTTTTCGGTTACATCATCAATGGACATTTGCCATTTTTTCCCCTTTTTTCAATTTTTCTTTTGCTAAATTACGACTTTAAAAACAATCATTTGAATAAATGAAATCATTACAAACCCACAAACCTGTGAACTGCGAGAATCATACTTGCACTACACTTTTATTACAGTTCTGATGCTTATTATTGTAATAATAATAATATTTTCGCCTACTGAGTCATAGACTGGTTAGTGATGTCAAGCAGTTTCTATAAATAATGCTGCTTGCTAATAACTTAAACTTTAGCTTTTAATTGCTGAAAGGGTCTGAACTCTTGCACTGACACCAGAAAACCAGATGAGCCCAGAATGTGAACACAATTACACGTGTTTTCCTCCCATAAAGAAAAAGACAGTGCCATTAAAAGACCAAACTTAGTAAACACTATACTAATAAAGCATAATACACAGAAACATTGGTTGGTGCCGAATTTGATCTTTTAATATCACTTAGGCTACATAAGCAACGTTTCTCAACAGTTTTCTATGTGACGAAACGCTCGTGAATTTAAACACGTTGCGTTCACATTGTGGGCTAACTGCTTCACTTTATCAGCATGATCTTTACTGAGTTTGGTCTGTTAATATCACTGTCTTAGTACATTAAGCCACGTTAAGCGTTTTAGAATGTCCCTTGGCGACGCTTGGCGGTGTTTGGTCTCTCAGGATAGAGCCCCTTTCCTTTCGCTTCCTCATTATCCATTTCCTTCCAAGAAACTGCGGCATATCGCAAAATTGCAAACAAATATCACGCAATTTCTCTCGGTCTGACGGTCTCACTGTCAAAGTAGCCATGGCAACAGATAGCTTATCCTTCTAATATGGCGACACCTTCCCGAAATGCAACGCGAGTCAAAACGCTGTGACGCAACATTCCCATTCTCTATTGCCTGTGGTGAACCCAAAGGGTTACTGCGGGAATCCATCGATAATGAACCGAAATAAATCATATAATAGGCTCTTGACTTCCAGCGCTAGACTATATAAAATATTGTAGGCTAGGCTATAAAACGAGAGCTAAAAACCTAACAATTTTTAAAAATTATGCTCAATTTTTTATTTCACTTTTCCCAGCTGCTCGCGATGCCAGTCCGAGACTGCCTTATATTTAGCACAGTTATTATATTAATAATAAAAATGATAGCACTTCGGGTGGAAAAGGTCATCTGTGTTCAGTCTTTTAAACCTCAACATGCAGCAGCGCAAATAAAGCAGTTACATTAATGAGATGACAGTCCGCGGACACACCCCCTGCTGATGGTACAGCCCACGGTGCACAAGACAAACAATGGAAAAATAGAAAATCGGTTAGATTTCATTTATTCAGATGATTGTTTCTAAAGTCGTAATTTAGCAAAAGAATCTATTAAAGAAATACACGAAAAACAAGAAAAATGAACGTCTGGTTTCAATTTTTCATTTTCGCATTTGCATATGGTCTGAAAACTGAATTGTGAAGCGTTACACGGTCACCCACCGTCATGAGACACTAAATGGCTGAATACAGATGCCCAAAATTCAATGTTCATTGCCAACATCAATTTGCTGTAGTGCTGAAATCATGGTATGAAGTAACTAATATTAAACGTCTTGTCAGGATCCCATCACTTTATGCATCTTTAAAGTCGTCATGAAAGAAAAGTGACACTAGTCTTTTCTTCCCTACTGTGCCGTATATCCGAGTGAAACGCTTCTGGAACAAGAACAAATGTAGGGCGGGGCTTGATTGTGTCCGTGGGGAAATGATTGGATGGTTGTGGTGATCTCATGTGAGTGACAGGCTGCTGGAGGGGAATATAGGCTCGTTTGAGATCAATCTGCTCTCAGCGGTGAAAACTTTATATAACCATTCTAGGAAAGTCACTTTGCCAAATCAGATTCCTTGACTATAATTAAACGTAAAAGAACATAAATTTGTTTATAAAGAAAATTATGAAAAAAAAGAAAACAGCTATTTAAACAGCAGATGCAATCGAAAACCAAACCTTTTTTGACATGGGTTCCATTATTATTCGATTCTCTGTAAGAATGCATCCCTTTCAAATGAGGAATGCTAATGTATACGAGAAGAGTTTTGTCTTTCCTCCCAGGAGCTGTAGTGGATCTGGAATGAGAGAAAACCGGCCTTAAATCAGCACTCGGGAATGAGCAGGCAGATCAGAACAGCTTTTTCTGCTGTTGACACGCTGTAGGACCTGTGTGACAGCTTAACTCGCAGTGACGTGCAGCCATGCTTTTATCATGACGATCAAACTACAGCCACTTTGTTTCTAAGAAAATATATTCTTAGATACGGTACACAAGTAGGAGTATTAACTTTCAGGTTCATAGCCAGACATGTGGGTGGTTTCAAGTACATGCTCTTATTAATTCAAGCCTTGCTAAACTGGCAGGGTGAGTTTTGGTCCATGCAGGTTCTCACAACACCCTTTCATTGATGTCTGGGTCCAAAGATATTCAATGAAGACTTGCTCTAGTAACCAAAAAGGTGAAGACAAGCTTGTGTAGCACTTTTCAAAGCTTTACAAAAAGACATATTGTTATGTTATGTTATGTCCACAGTGCCTTACAGTTTTACCATATAGAGCAAGTTTTAGCTTTAGGGCTGGATGATATGATATATAATGATGATATGGGTGATTTAGATTTATAACTATAGTGTACAGTGTTGTCTTATATCAGTGCTGCAGTGTTCAGGACAATTAACAGTTTTAAATATTCATCGGTTTTGTTCTATTAAGAGATTTATATGCTGGTCATATAAATCAAGCCATTCTCAAAAAGTGTTAATGAAAATATGATCGGTTGTCACGTGAAAAGTTTCATTAGTCTGAAGCTCAGACAAATTCACAAAAATTCAACATACAACAGTAATGAAGGTATTTGAAAATGTCAGTTTTGTTCTAAACAACAGTAAACAATTCTCAAAACCATCAGTTGTCTTAAGTGAAAAATAGAGAGCCTGATGTGAGCTTAACATTTTCCAATTTTCATTAGCAGCCATTTAAGAGACGATGTAGAAAAATAAAGGCTATGATTTTAATTTCAAACAGTAATGTCTCTGATTTCAGGCAGATTTGCTATATTGTGGTTAAATATTACTTATATCATGGAGTAGTTTTTGGTCATATCGTCCACCAGTGTAAAACTAAAGTCAACACATAATGCTTTAATCGCCCAGTGAGCAAACCATAGACGTCAGTGGCAAGGAATGAAATAAGACCTGAAGAAAACCCAGTTCAAACAATCTCAACTTAAACATTAACAACAAGTGCCTTTGAGGCTCGTCTCTGAAATACTGGGGCCTCATTATAAAATGTTGCATAGAAACCGTCGTACATTTAGTCTTACGGTCATTTCTCAAAGGTGTGTAAAAAGAGCACCGGTCAGTGTCCAAATCCTTTACTTGAGAACGGCGAGGGGCACGAATTACTTAGATTTCCAAGAGAACTCTCTCTCTGCCACGAGGAAAGGTGTGTATGTCTGCCCTGATGCAGTGAACGTAGATGATGTTCAGTCTCAGTGAGGTCCAAACGTGGGACGCTGGAGACAGTCGTGTAGTTGTGATGGTCAGAGATCTGTAGTCAAAGAGCGCTGGGAATGAGAACAGAGTAAAAAAGAAAAACATTACCACTGATGTCATTCATTCAGTATAAAAGGCATAAAAATGTTTTCAGTTCTGACTAATACAGCATAACTATGAGTTGTGTATTTTTATTTTATTTTGAGTACAATCAACAGGCCAGAATGCGACTGTCGTGACGGATTATCAGAATTTTAAAACTGATATGTAACATGACAGGTAGATGATAATTTTGGGCTGATATGATCATATTTGTTAGTTCTAGTAGTTACTCTGTACTGCTGCGCTCTGAAGCTCATGTATAAGCAGGACAACCACAGGAACACAATAATCTGCAGGTCACGAGCGCTTAGATTATTATTAGATATTAGATTATTATGTTGGTCTGCTGGATCAATAGATACAAAACATTTTCTTTTTAGCAGGGATTATTATTAAAATGTTCTCCAACTAAGAAAAAATGGTTCTTTTATGAACTGATCTCTGAAAGATTCTTTGGGGAACTGAATTGTGGTTCTTCTCCGGCATATAAAACCCTCTTTTGGAACCTTCATTTATAGTTTTTTTACTCGCCGGGAGTTTGATTGACAAGCGATCTAACCAATCAGAACGCCGAATCCGCCATTTTGTCCGACAAAGCAGTCAGTAGTTAGAAGATTAACCTCGGTGGAGTTAAATTCAAAAAATTGTAGATTTCGTCTTTCCGCGTTTGAAACAACATTCCTTCTGATGTTCATTCATGTTGATTAGATGCTTTAAATGAACTAGTAGGAAGAGATGATCGGTTAACGAGCCGCTTGAGCTGAGGAGCTACAGCAATCTGTCACGACACATTAAAGAGCCACAAAACGCTTTTTATTGTTTGAATTTCTTAAAAAATTACACAGTTTGAAAGCTTGGGACTTTGTTTAATATCATAAGTAACCTGCTCTGTCTTGTCTGTCGACGTGTTGTCAGTATCCTCTTTGCTCCGCGATGTGTTTTTCACTGCGTGTGGCGTGACAGCGGCATGGCTGTCGGACAAAGCAACAGTAACTACGGGGGGCGGGTCTTTGCGAAGGGTCAATTGGCTAAAACACATTTCTAGAAACCCATGATAAACCTCTGGGATTCTGGAGCACAACTTGTAACAGTAGGTCAACATAACTATTGATCTTTAATTGATCTTTTCACTACGGTTCAGGGCTTCCGTCGTAAACTAATTTTGCATTTACGTAAAAAGTATAATCGCAACTTAGTAAGATGAATACAGTTGAGCTCAAAAGTTTACATACCCCTTGCAGAATCTGTGAAAATGTGAATAATCATACAAAATGCATGTTATTTTGATTTTGGTTCTCAACACTGATGATCTATGACTGTTTGTGTGTTTTGTGATGTTGTTCATGAGTCTCTTGTTTGTTCTGAGCAGTTAAACTGAACTCTGTTCTTCAGAAAAATCCTCCAGCTCCTGCAGATTCTTCAGTTTTCAAGCATCTTTTGCATATTTGAACCCTTTCCAGCAGTGACTGAATGATTTTGAGATCCATCTTTTCACACTGATAGAATAACACAGACGCGTCACTCGTGTTGTTTTGAATGGGAGAAAGTGTAACGCGCAATATGGCGGAATAAGTCCCGCCTTCAAAATAAGAGCCAATCGCCGATTGGTAAAGTCATCGCGTCACTGCAGCGGCCGTTAGAAGCACTGGTTTCTATAGAAACAGTCAGAAGCGCGCCTCCGAGATGAGGCACAAGAGACGCGCATTTAGGTCTGCGCATGCGCATTAGCTTAATCCAGCCTAAAAAAATAGTTTTTTTGTCATGATTCGAGCGTTTGGAAAAAAAGACAGTTGTTGTCAGATTTCATTGGTGATTTCAAATATGAAATTTATCAAAAGCTTGGAATTTGATGTTTCCCCATTCAAAGAGAAAGAAGCTGCGCTTGAATGTCCGAGAGGCGTTTACAAGATGGCCGCCGAGTGACATGACTCGTCTTAAAGGGACTTTGGGACGACTGAGGGACTCAAACACAACTATTAAAAAAGGTTCAAACATTCACTGATGCTCCAGAAGGAAACACGGTGCGTTAAGAGTCGGGGGGTGAAAACTTTATGAATTTAAAGATCAAGGTAAATTGTACTTAATTTGTCTTCCGGGAAACATGCACGTATCTTCTGTTGCTTCCGAAGGGAAGAAGTGAAGTGACATGTGGCCAAGTATGGTGACCCATACTCGGAATTTGTGCTCTGCATTTAACCCATCCAAGTGCACACACACAGCAGTGAACACACACACCGTGAACACACACCCGGAGCAGTGGGCAGCCATTGCTGCGGCGCCCGGGGAGCAGTTGGGGGTACGGTGCCTTGCTCAAGGGTCTCACCTCAGTCGTGGTATTGAGGGTGGGGAGAGCGCTGGACATTCACTCCCCTCACCGACAATCCCTGCCGGACCTGAGACTCGAACCCATGACCTTTGGGTTACAAGTCCGACTCTCTATCCATTAGGCCACGACTGCCCCAATAAACGTTTTCACCACGGAATAAAAAAAAGATAATTGGAGACATGAGCTTGCGATTTAAAAACGTTTAAAATGTTTTTAAAAACGTTTAAAAAAAAAATATTTCAACAAAATAAGAAAAATTTGGACTTCTTCATCCTGTTCAAAAGTTTTCACCCCCCGACTCTTAATGCATCGTGTTTCCTTCTGGAGCATCAGTGAATGTTTGAACCTTTTTTAATAGTTGTGTTTGAGTCCCTCAGTTGTCCTCAGTGTGAAAAGATGAATCTCAAAATCATTCAGTCACTGCTGGAAAGGGTTCAAATATGCAAAAAATGCTTGAAAACTGAAGAATCTGCAGGATCTGGAGGATTTTTCTGAAGAACAGAGTTCAGTTTAACTGCTCAGAACAAACAAGAGACTCATGAACAACATCACAAAACACACAAACAGTCGTGGATCATCAGGTAACCACACACAGTACTGAGAATCAAGAGTTCACATACTTTTGAACAGGGTTATTTTAATAAATTCAGCAATTTTTTTGTCTTGTGGATTATATGTAAACATCTTTTATGTAAAATGTCTTACTCAGGACAGTACTAAATAAAAAATAACATGCATTTTGTATGATCTCTCTTATTTTGATAAAATTTTTCACATTTTCACAGATTCTGCAAGGGGTATGCAAACTTTTGAGCTCAACTATAGTCTCCTACATGTTTGGTTTTTGGATTGACTATTAAAGACTTTTCCATTTGTGCCTCCAAACACCCACACCTGACAGACTTAAATTCAGCATGAAATGAAAAATACACGTTATTGATCTTATTTTAAATTATTTATCCATGCGTTTATTTTATTTTTATAAAAACAAACAAAAAAACAAATCTTTTTCTCTGATGGCGTGTGCCAGACTTCTCTGATCAACATCAGCTCAAACCCGTCCCTGCACGCTTGCATTCACATCTATGGAAGCTCGTTTCCACCATGGAATAAACAGAAACAAAAGGTTATTGAGACTTTTTACCTCACAATTTTTTTTCTTGTCAGAATTGCAAGATATAAAGTTGTAATTGCGAGAGATAAACTTGCAAGATAAAATAAAATCGCAAGCTCATGTCTCCAATTATCTTTTTTTTATTCCGTGGTGGAAACAAGCTTCCATACAGATCTGCCTTTAAAAATAAATTAAACAAAAAAGATTGTTTTCATTCAGATTAAAACAAAAGGTGTCCGTGTGAAGTTGTGATCTGTTAGAAGTGTAATAATGACCCAGTGCAGTCACTGAGATGAATGAACGTCTGTCAGCCAGTCACAATAAAGCATTCAGTGCTGTCTACAGAAATGAGTGAAACAGCTTTATGATGGCCAACTAAAACTAAAACTTAACATTTTCGTAACTAAAATGAACATTAACTGAAATAAAATAAAACATACAAAAAGCACCATTTTCAAAATTGGCATCCCATGTTGGCCTTTTTTCCATATCCACATCACTATTCCTCTCTCCTTCCTCCTGCGATTCATCTCGCTCTATTACCACTACTGCATAACCTTCGATTCAAGTCAAGTCACCATGTAGCGCTTTTTACAAGGCAGATTGTGTCAAGCAGATCATTCAATAGGCCTCATGATCGTACAATCTACATACATGTCATACCCAAATTTACTAGATGCACGTCGTACAGTGTGATTTATAATGATTGAAATCTAGGCGAAATCTAACCCTAACCTAACCCTTTTTGCCATAGTTACTTCTGGCAGCTGATATAAATACTTATAATTGATTGTTACTAATTATAATTATTTATACATATTTCTCTTTTGAGCCAATTGCTTTACATAAAGACTTTTTTTTAATTAGTACGAGTCAGCAGGACACGGGAGAGATGAGTTTTCAGCAGTTTCTTGAGCTTTGTCAGGGATTCAGCTGTCCGGATAGGGCTGGGAAGATCATTCCACCAGCAACGAACAATGAACAAAAACATTCTGGAATGACTTTGTGCCTCTGAGAAGGAACCCCGAGACTGCAGGCCGGCGTCAGTGAGGTCAGGGGTGTGCAGTAGAGTCAGAAGATATTCTGGTTGCCAGAAATTCTATTTAGTAAATATAATTAATAAATATAGGCAGTGTACACATTCAATGCTCATTAATTCATTCAAAGACCTGTTTATTTAGACATCACCTTCCACAACATGTCATTCTAATGTGACTATTCTTCAGTTAATATGTGCAGCAGTTTTTTCACTCACTCATTCATAGCCATTATGTATTTACTGTAATTTCACTGAAAATGAACATCGTAACACCACAAAACTAAGCTATTATTAAAGACATTATTATTTACACATTAGTATGAAACATCAGTTCAAAACAAACAAATCAAATAACTCTCTCTTGGCATCAGTATCAAGTGATCAAGCAGTTATATCCAAAATAAATTAGAAAAATTTGTTAAACTATTTTAAAAGACCATTAAAATGGGCAGCATTTATTTACTTAGTAAAGATGTCACATATTTGCCTCATAGTACAGCACTACTCCAACTGTGTGTTCCCTCATTTCTCTCCAGCTGGTTTTGTGTAAGTGTGTGTTTAGTTTGAATAGAGTGCGTCTCTAGTGTGTGTGTGTGTGTGTGTGTGTGTGTGTGTGTGTGTGTGTGCGGATCAGCACTGGCCTGAGCAAGAGAAGACCCAGACCAGCTTTTATTTTGTTCACACAAAGTAGTCTTTGTCTGTCAGTGCCTCTGCTCTCTCTCTCCCTCTCTCACACTCACACACACACAACACACACAACACACACCACACAACACACACACACAGAAGGATTCAGTCCTCCTTCACATTATTGTTGGAATGCCGTGTTTTCAGGCTTTCAGGCTTGAAGCCGCAGGGTTTTCTGGGCAGGAGGATCACGGTCAGAATGCTGATGATATGCACATGAAAGTACATCGATCTGAAGGACAGAGAAGAAACCAAGAGAGATGAACATTACCAGCACAAACAACAACATCCAACGTCACATTACACCCTAAAATAAACATGCAAAATAAAATAAGACCTATTAACTTCTTTTATTTATTAATTTTTTGTATTGTGACAAAGTTTGTGAGGTTTGTGGCAAGGTATTCAGAGTTTTGACAACTAGTAGTATGTAGTAATAATAATAATAATAATACATTTTATTTATTAGTGTCTTTCACAGCACTCAAACACACCTTACAGCATAAAAGCAACTGGTCAGTTGACATACTGTACAAACAATAGCAAAAGGAAAAAAACATGGATATCAGTTTAATAAAGAATAAGTTACTTTAAAAAACAATTGTAATCTGGGATTTGTTTTAATCTGGGATTTAAACCCTGAACATTATATGTTGTTATTATTGCCTAACTGCTTCATAATGTACTACAATACGATACAGAGCATTTCAAAGCAGCTTTACAGGGATAAACAGGAAAATAATGATTCAATGATGCAAACAGAATTCATGGAGAAGCCAAAGCAAATATAAGAATCTTAACCTTCACTGAACAAAGCTTTTATAACAGAAGCAGTAAAGCAGCAGAAGTGGACAGCAGCGTGTAAGTGTGTGTTTGTTTCTTTTCTCATTTGATTTTAGCAATCATTGTAAAAAATGAAAAGTTGAGAAAGGACCCAAACTTCAGCAGATTTTTGTGTTTTCTCAACTTGTATTCAGTTTATACAAAATTGTTGTTGTATAAACTGAATACAACAAGTTGCGAAAACACGAAAATCTGCTGAAGTTTGTTGCCTAGCCCACAAACTTCAGTTCTTGACCAGAACAAGCTGCAACGTGGACCAGACTTTATGCCAAATGTTTCACATAACTGAGCCTGTACCTGTAATACTGCATGGTGGGCTCGACGGCCAGCAGAAGGAAGGGCATCACAGTGTAGCAGATAGTCATCTGAGTGGCAGCCCAGGTCACAACATCATAGCAGATCTTGAGCTGGCGAGAAGACAAGAAATACTCCCGGAAGTTTCTGCGCATCTGATTACATCAAACCAAGACAAAAGGCAACAGTGAGTGAGTGGCAGCTGTGGCTGAGAACGATGGGCAATAAAGTCATTTATATCAATGTGTGACTCATACTGCAGTGTGTGTTGTGAGGAGAAATGGAAAAAGACACTTTTTGTTCAAAAGAAAAAAAAAAAAAATCCCTCGCAGGCTAAATACACTGGTAAGAAGACAACAAAGCAAAACCAATTGTTCTGTAAAATCCTTTTTATTTTGATGATTTATCTGGTCAGATTTCAGAAAGGCAACACCTTGTTTTAACATGTCTTAAAGCATCTAATCTGAGCACTTGTGATCAGATTTTGTGGAGAAACTCTCCTCTTATTCCGCCACACCCTACATCAGTTTCATGGGAGAGGCATGTGGGAAAGGGGAAGCTTTTGTTCAGGTGCACCTCTCATAATGAGTGTGTGTTAGGTGAGTGGGCAGCGAGTAAGCTGTCATTCACTTCTGCCCGAGACACATTCAGGAAAGAAAGTTTTCCAGTATAAATGCGATGCAGTTACATGTTTTTTCCTTTCCTTTTCTGTTTCGTACCCCATGTCCATCTGACACCGTGTTCACTGACTACTTGTAATAGCAGGTGGAAACAGGTACTTTTTGAAATAATGCAGCTTTTCCAGTAACAAGCTGCTGTTAACAAGTAACGATACATCGCAACGAAACACTACGGAACAGTTTTCCCCCATTGTATCGCACACAGCTTATGTTTTCTTTGGTCTCTTAACCTCTGCCATGCTAAAGCTATGTTGGTGTGACACTGCCGTAAAGCAATCCACCCTTTCCCAGAGTTTCTTACCCGCTGACTAAACCTCCGTACTCCCAGAACAGATAAGGTTTTGCCTTATTAGAAGTCACTGTACCATCAGAATGATTTTGAAACTGATATTTCAAGTAAAAAAATAAAAAATAAAAATATATATTTATATNTATATCTTACATACACCCCCGGTTTCACAGACAAGGCTTAAGCTAGTCCAGACTAAAATACATGTTTGAGCTGTTTTTACTGAAAGCAACTTGTACTGACAGATCTTAAAATATGCCAGTGTCATTGTTTTGTCTCAAGATTCACACCAGTAATGTTTTTTTTTTTTCTAGGGTACATTTATAAAAGCTACTTAAATACCCTAATTGAACTAAGGCCTAATCCTGGCTTTGTCTAAGCCCTGTCTGTAAAACCAGGCCATTGTTGCTTTAACACAAAAACAGCTACCTGTTATTAGTCAAGTCACCTTTATTTATATAGCGCTTTTTACAAAGCAGATTGTTTCAAAGCAGCTTTACAGTGATAACTGGATAATAATACAACAAAGTTTGTTTTGGCTGTACAGCGGCTCTAGAAGAAAATAGTGTCATTGTCCACCTTAAGAAAGTGTTGATTCATTTCCATTGCAAAAAAGTTATTAATTTAGTTCATTTATCTATACAGCAGCTCTGGAGAAGACAGTGACGTCATCATCCAGCTCAGTTCAGTTCGCATACAATGGTGTCAATGCAGGCAGATCAGTAATATTGCTGAATATTAAGTTAATATTAAGTTACTTTAATTGTTGAATTAAATCTTTGAATATTAAATTAATATAAAATTAATTATCGACTAACCGAGGTGGAAAAGCATCAGCTTTAGGTTTCAGACACAGAGAGTGAGATCTGCAGTGTTTCTGCAGCATGTGACAGAGAATGCAGTTCAACCAGACCAACAGCACAAGTTAGATGTGAATGGCATAACAGTGATGCAGATAAACCTGCAGTGTCTGTACAGGAGAAATGGAGAGAATCTGTGTGTGTGTGTGAGAGAGAGACTCACAGTGCGAGCTGCTAAGGTGATGGGTATAGCGGTGATGAATGTAAAGTAGTATCCTGGGTACACTCCATGCCAGATGGCCGACAGCACAAATGTGAGTGGCATGCGGTAAAACGGCGCTCGATCATAACATACGCTGGAGCACAACAGATGAAAGTATGTGAGAAATGGCAATGAACAGATATATGCTAATATACATGAGAATTTAAAAATACCTATATACAGTATAGCAGTTTTGATAACACTTTAGTATGAGGAACGATTCTCACTTTTAACTGCTTATTAGCAGTGATGGGAATAACGGCGTTATAAATAAATGCCGTTACTAACGGCGTTACTTTTTTCAGTAACGAGTAATCAAATTAATTACTTTTTCTCCGGTTACAATGCCATTACCGTTACTGACAAAAAATAAATAAATGCTGCGTTACTATAATTGAGCACTGAAGCGGTAAACGCATCACTTCACTTCAGAAGGCCTTTATTAACCCCCGGAGTCGTGTGGAGTACGTTTATGATGGATGGATGTGGATGGAGACACTTTCTTCAGCTCAGACTCGTTGATCCCGTTCACTGTCATTATAAAGCTCAGATGCATCAGGATATTTATTAATATAACTCTGATTGTGTTCATCAGAAAGAAGAAAGTCATATACACCTAGGATGGCTTGAGGGCGAGTAAAGCTTGGGCTAATTTTCAGTAGAAAGTGAACTAATGCTTTAATACTTGAATTCTAAAGGGATGAGTCAAGTTTGACTATGAACAACAAATCTCCACTTCCCGTCGTGCTTAAGTTGGTCCCTTCACAGCAGCGTCAGTAGTTATGGGTAACTCTGCCCAGGAGTAATTCTCTCTGAAACCCGTATAAGATCACACCATTGCCATTCATCGGCAGATGATCCTCCGCTCCATATGAGAGCGTCACCGCACACACAAAAGCACAATGTAATTCTGTTCAGAATTTTCTGTATTCACTTTTTTTTTTACATCATGTCTCAGCAAGCCTGTCTCTGCTTCATTGTGGTTTCTTGCACAATTTCAGTGAATTTAGATTGTTATTCTTATTATTATTTTTAAATACAAAAAGATGCATTTCTGCTCATTACTCTTAGTATTATATCTCTGTACTTGTATTTTTAAGGATGGCGTATCACATATGTCCGCCTCTATGCCTGTATTCATTCAGTTCTCCGAGGGGCAGGAGCGATGTTTGAAACGCATCGTACACCCCGAGACACTCAAGGGCCCGTGTAATCAAGGTAAGAAAGAGCACAAGGACCCAAGGGATGATTTGATGCTGACCCAGACCTTCTTTTCCTCTCCCTTTGAAGCAACACTTCTGTGTTGACCATACAGTGTCCTATCATGTCCTACGGGTGAGGATACGTCTATAGACTCACTGTCACTGGAGGCCTCGGACCGCAAAATCTGCTCCCAGTCAGATGAACCAACCCTCCGAATCTACCTCGAGGGGCAAAGTGACAGGAAAAAGCAGCATCTGAGCTATTGGAGAAGCTTAAGCTAGATCCTGATGTGTCAGAGCGCTCTCGGCTGGATGATCTACGCATCATGATAAAAGGCTTCTACAGCTACTGTTTCCTGGTCACCAATATCAACGGAGGGTTCCAGGCCATTTTGGATCTAAGAGGTTTGAACTGGACACTGAGAAAGTCTCTGTTCACTCAGAGCATTTTGTTCTTATGTTCATCCAATGGATTGGCTCATGTCAGACCAAAGAGAGGTGGATGGTCACAGAGATGATTCCTAAGATTCTCTGTCAGGTGTGAAGGTGTGGCACACTGGATCTCCTCTCCTCTTCCGAACTACTCTTCCCTTAGGACATTACCCCGGGAGAATGGAGGCTTCATCTTCACCTCGGCTTCCCCAAATATCTCCCAAACATTCATGTGGTAAAGTTATTCAAATAATTACATCACAATTCAGTCCGTAACAACAGTTTATGTTCACACAGTGCTTCTGTTATTTCGGCGAGCTTCACATAAGCAGGAATTGGAGAGAAAGCATCAGCCATGCATTGCTCTGACGGCACACAGGCTTCATAGAGCATCACTCCTGAACAGAGCTCCTCAGCGCGTCTCATCTGAGCTACAGACTCATTCCCTCCGGTTATGCTTACAGCGGAGAAATTCTTCCTTGTCTTGACTGGTTTGGGGGACATTATTTGCATTGGTTCAACATTTTTTCCTATAACATTTTCTTGTCAATAGCAACAGATCAGTTGACTAATATATAAATATAACATTTAAAACTCACCTTTTTAGCCAAAAAGCAGTTTGTATGTTCCAGTTGTCAATAAATGATTTAAAACTTGTCGCTGTCTGCAGACAGAGAAAATATTAGTTTTATAATTCATGGAATGAGATCCACAGCCCTTCTGTGGCATTAGAAAATGAGGGACTGAATACAAAAGAAGTGAACAAACCTCAATCTCCCAGATGTGAACATTGGAGATGAGGTCCCAGGACACTTCTCCCCTCTCGTTCACACCACTGACTCCAAACCCCGCTGCATTATGGACCGCATCCGCTGTAAATGAAAAACAAACAAAAAAAACATACATTTACTACACAGCGCTAGTCCTTTTAGATAATGTGTAAGGATACCCACACTAACACATCTCCATGACTCTCCAATCGTTCATTATTAGACAGTCATTTCAAACACAAAGCCACATCGCTCAAGCATTTTTCTGGTCTTCACGTAAACTTATGAAACGACTAAAACAAGAAAGCGGAGCAGTCTGTTTTATTTCATTCATATTATTAGTGAAGTTGCACAGAATTACACTTTCGAAAGCAAATGAGTATCCCAAACATCCTTGGGGTAGTTATTCCATAAATACCATCCCAGTTCAGTCTGTTACAACAGTTTATGTTCTGGCGGGCTTCGCTTCAGAAAATCCTCCGTTCTGAATCCGACAACAGTCTCTCAGGCTTACTGACTGAGAGCCGAAATCAACAACAGGTGCTTGAGTGACACCCAATCATGTGTAAGGACACCCACACTAACACATTAGTAGATTTGTAAGCACAAGACCAATTTTTCAGATTTAAATGATTTTCCTTAAACTTTAATGTACAAAGTCATGATGCTTGAGAGTCAGGTGTGCTCTACACAATCACTCACAAACAACATCTAGCTGAAACAGACTATTGCAAAACAACAACATTTCCATGATGTTTTAAAGATGAAGGGCATTTTGTTTTGATGGTAAGAGTACTTTATCTGATCCCAGCTTAATATGTTAAACACTCAAAACATCGTTCTCTCTGTTTGAACATCCTAACCAGTCAAACACAGCAACCGATGCCATGAGTTTGGATTGAACCAATGACAGAAAAGCAGTCATTAGTTTTGTAATTCCATTCCCAATTACAGGCTTCATCTTTTTTACGTGATTTTTTCAAAGCCTGATCACCATACATTTAAAATTCCCTGGCATTGTTCTCTATGACTATAGGAACCCTGTTATCTGCCAGTTAGTTTTAATGTTCTGGAACAGATCTATGTTTTTCTGCCAACAATG
Organism: Anabarilius grahami; assembly: GCA_003731715.1. NCBI lineage: Eukaryota > Metazoa > Chordata > Actinopteri > Cypriniformes > Xenocyprididae > Anabarilius > Anabarilius grahami. The sequence continues at coordinate 704,787 of RJVU01048900.1, read as the reverse complement.
CATGACAAGAAATATCAGTATGTCTTTCATAACACGTTCTCTTTCAGCCAATCACACGGTCTCAGGTTTCTGTGCCCATCTGCTTACCGAGGGTCCATGCAAAGTAGAACTTGGGTCTGGCTGCCTGGACGGAAATGAAAGCATAGGCCAATCTGGTAACGAAAGAGGCCTCGCTGACGAATTGAGGGTCCACATTGTACATTATGGGGAACGCTTTGGTGATGATGAAGAACCAGAGCAGACAGCAGACGCACACAAGAAGCTTGTTAATCACAGTCCTCTGTAGAAGAACAGCAGGAATTCATCTCAGTAGACAAAAATAACACTCAAGAAGTTTCCTGAGAAACGTGCAAGACAACACGGTGATGTTGTAGTTTAATAGTTTAATCACCCTAAACCTTTCTAAGCATTGATTATTTGATCCAAATAAACATGCCACAAATTAAACAAAGCACACATGTAAATGAATATTTCACCTAGCAATGAATATTCTGTCATCATATAGTCATGCTCACATCCTTCTAAACCCAGAAGATTTTCTTGCTTCATTGGAGTACTAATGAAGTTTAGCAGAATGTAAAGGCTGCTCATTTCCACACAATGAGACCTGGGACTGTCAAGCTTTAAAAATGACAAAAGAAAGTACGGTAAAAGTACTACAAAAGTTTCTAAGGATGCACCGATATGAAAATCTGTACCGATAACCGATAATTCTTTATATTTGAAAGCCGATAACCGTTTTATTGGCCGATAAATCTAAATCAACATTTTTTAATATAATTTTTAAAAGCCTAATTACAAAAAACACGTCCCAAGCACACATTATAATGTTCTCAGGATCATTTTATGTATCTTATATGACAGACTTGCGCTGCGCGTTGCACTGTATGAAGTGACTCCAATCATATTTCAAGCGATTCAAAACCATCATGAAGGACGGTGCACATCTGAAGTGTCTCAGCTGAAGGAAATAATCCATTATTTATTAGCTTTAATATATTGGCCAAATTTTCTTATCTGGCCGATAATGATAACATTAAAAATGAACATATATCGGGTGATACCAATATGGTGGCCGATATATCGTGCATCCCTAAAAGTTTTTGTTTCACAGAAGAAAGGAAATCAAGAGTTTTAATGGCATGATGGTGTTAATGATGGCAGAATTTCATTGTTGGATGAAGTATTCCTGCCCTGAACACACACAAAAGCCTAATTCATGCTGTTCTTAATGAACTGATCGCTGTTCTTCTGTTTGTGTGTTATTGTGTCCTGTGTGAATAGCTTTATTTCTTCAGCAGTATGTGGATGAATCTGTCTGTGTCTCACCACAGGCGACGGCTCGGGCACTTTATTCCAGCCGTTCTGCTGCGAGCCGCTGTCTTTAACTCTTTTCAGCCTGTGCTGCACATGCTGGCCCTTTATAAACTCAATGTAGTCTTTATAGATACAGCAGGGGCCCACCAACACACTCAGGAAGTTGATATTGTAGCTCAGGTACTCCAACAGTGACGGCCTAGAGCTGCAGATGGAGGAAATAGGCAGGTCAGTAGAGAAATATATGACTTATCTAAACAATAGGAATGTTCCCTGAAAAAAGCTTGTTTTTACACTGACTAATCACTGTTTCAGTCATAAACACGGTCTGCTTCTGTGGGGCGAAGCTGTTATTTCCAAAACAAATGAAAGTAGGATGTTCTTTGGTTCACATCTGCATTCATTTTGGTCTTTCTGTCTTTATTTCCTGTTTTTATTATTTTAAACCATTGCCAAAGCTGATATTGTTTAAATTTATATAATTAAAGGTCAAGGGTTACAGTGGCTTGCAAAAGTTTTTTGTTTTTTTTCATTTGCATCATGTCCAAATAGGCTGTAATCGCTGCCAAACAGTCTTCTTTTTTCACTTTAATAAATTATTAAACTCATCACAAATAGCTTTTGTGTTGTCATTATGGGGTGTGGAGTGCAGACTGATGACTTTCTCAAGGCACTGTCTTTTCTCACAGCTGGCATGAGTAACCACCAAATATCTGCAAGTTTTACAACAGATTTTGCCCTGTAAGATGTTGTGGATTCTGCTGAGAATTAAATCTCATACTGTACTGCCAGACGCCTCTGATCCTCTTTAAGTTCCTCTTGCTTTCGACTCATACCTGAAACACACAGAAAGACAATGAGTTATATTTTCTGAAATCATCAACCAAATTCTTTTCTAAGATGTCAGTGACATGACAATTTATAGCAAAAAATTCACAAAAAATTGCATCAATTATTTCTCACCGTCATGCACCTGAAAGGCGAGAGTAGTGACCTTCTGTGTTATCATCATCAAAGGGCTGAAAATAAGAGAAGACAAACTAAATGAAACTAATGAAGAAAGACCCCACATTTATCATTGAGTGAAACAGTGTTTAAATATGACTAATGTCCTGCTACATAAGCAGAGCGGTTCATTTTCCTTCAGATAGCGTACACACTCGAGTGTCCAGCGGAGGTCAGATCCACACTAACAGTCACACAAGCTTTGAAAGAGAAAGACTGATGCTGATTCAGTAACCAGTTCAGTTCTTTCAGTGAAGGATTCACGACACGGGTGAGTGAAAACAAACCATTAAAACAACTGAACTGAGTGATTTGTTCGTGAATCAGCTTTTGCTCCACAGGCACAAGACAACTCAACATGCGCAGGACGAGCACAGTGTTTTCTGTTCCCAGCAACGTTAAAATCAATTTCGGCAGTACAAACGTCATCCCTGCGTGTACTAACAAGTGTTGTAAGTTTGCAGTGAGAAGCGGCTGTTTATCTCCAGAGGAAACTGTTACAGCCAAATGTACAGAATTAGACTTCCGCTGTGTTATAATGAAAAATAAATAATATTGCTAAGTCTCTGTGTTGATTTTGTTTGTTTGTTTGTTTGTTAGACCGCTCAACCTCTAAATGTGACACTGGTGTTTGTGATTGTCAACTGACCTCAGTTCTGTGTGATTTAGTCAGAGGAACGGCTAATGCAGAGGTGCCAGTAACTTTTTTAGCGATACTTCACTCTAAAAACTGCTGGGTTAAATATGGACAAAACCAGGGATTGGGTTGTTTTCACCCAGCCATTTTTTTCAACCAATTTTGGATTTATNACTGTTACAGCCAAATGTACAGAATTAGACTTCCGCTGTGTTATAATGAAAAATAAATAATATTGCTAAGTCTCTGTGTTGATTTTGTTTGTTTGTTTGTTAGATCGCTCAACCTCTAAATGTGACACTGGTGTTTGTGATTGTCAACTGACCTCAGATCTGTGTGATTTAGTCAGAGGAACGGCTAATGCAGAGGTGCCAGTAACTTTTTTAGCGATACTTGTCAATAAAACAAACACACAAAAGAGCGACTTAAACATCAATTGAATAAATCATATGATGGTTGATGTATGTGTTCATCAGAAGTGGAGCGGAGAGAAACAGATGCTGCTGGTTCTTTTATGTTCATATGCTGCCGTTTTGTTTTCTGTTTACATTTTATTTTGACATTAAATTTTCGTTGAACGTCAGCCTCCTCCTTATCTACACAAGGTAGAAAGAGACGTGACGGAGGCACTGACAGCCTGACAGCACTGCTGCATGTTATCTCTCCTCTTGTTTATCCAAGGGTGTGTACAAAAACCTCAGCAAAGGAAAACTGACTAAACTGGTAGATAAGAAACTAAGTCAAGCCTCGGGGAGTGGCCACATCACAGAATTCATTTGAGTGTATGACGCTGTTTCACACCAGATGCCAAGCAATGTGTATTTTTAGTGCCAATGTTAACGTGAGAACATTCAAACAATGTCCATCTTTCCTTCGCTACTCACACTGAATTAAAGTGACAGTGCACTGTTCATGATCAAAATGACAAAAAACATCATACAAATGCCCTCACCCTGAGAAATCTGTGGACAGGACGCCATAGTCGAATATGAAGACTCTGCTCACTTGGCAAAGCGTGAGGTATCCGAGCGAAGCAATCAGAGTATATCTGTAATGAGAACACAAATGAATTCAGTTCTGAAAAACTCTTCTGTGAGGTGTGTGAGCTGAACTGATCCACTTCTACAGACTGATAAAAGATAAATGAATTTACACCACTAGTACTGTACAGCTGTGACCACGGATTCATCATTCATGGACTTCGTTAATGTCAGAATTATAAGGATGTCTCGAGCTGATCTCATGGCCCATTAAGCATTTTTTTAGTAAATCCAGAAAAACTGCTAATTTTGCGGTGTTCATTTTACACATATAAATGTGATTAGTGTAGTAATTGTTATATTGGAATTACTCTGTAGTGAGTATTTTACATTTGAGCTCCTGAGAAACTCTCTGTACGTCCCTGTAGACATTGGATTGATTTGAATAACTTTAATGTACTTGAAGTTGCAACAAGAACTAGGAAAATACAAGTATCGGATCGGGATGCGCTATCAGCAGATACTCAATATTCAAGGACTCGGATCGGACTGGCTGCTCAAAACACTCGATGGGGTCATTCCTAGTCATAATGTTGGAATTATGATAGTAAACACTTAAAGCATAACCCTGAACCGCACAGGTCATTCGCGGCTTCAGTGCTTTCACCTTGTTTATCCTAGTTTACAAGACAAGTATTTTGCAAGATCCAAACAAACAAACAAACAGCAAAAAACAAAAGCACACTACTCTGAATTATGTTGGACAAGCATTGGGGAAGACTGTGGTTTAGTCCCAACAATATACAGAAAATATATGCTAAAGTCAGAAATAGAAAATATACATTTGTCCTTTGTTGTCTATTTTTAAGCACTTTGTAGAGTGACAATGTGCTTATATCAGCCAAGTCAAAGAGTTCTGCAATATTTATATATATATATAAGATAGGATATATTGAGATAGGAATTTTGGGTTTTCATGAGCTGTATGCCAAAATCATCAGAATTAAAACAATAAAAGACCTGAAATATTTCAGTTGGTGTGCAATGAATCTAAAATATATGAAAGTTTAATTTTTATCATTACATTATGGAAAATAATGAACTTTATCACAATATGCTAATTTTTTGAGAAGGACCTGTATATAATATTTTAAGCATTTTAGAGTTGAAATGCTATATGGGTAATGCCATCTTAAGGAAGAATCACTCATAAAATATACTATTTAAAATTATTAATTTATTCTAAAGAAAGTAAATTAAAATAATTATTTTCAGTATGTGGTTTCATTTTTCGGCCAGGATTGTGGTTTCTCCCCCGATAGAAACACGTCTGGGCAGAAAACGGAGACGCTGCTCACCTGTGAAGATTGTGGACACTGGCTGTGATCATAATGCCATAACAAGACAAGACCAGGATGAAGACATGCACAGCATACCTGTCACAGCGAGAACATGCCGTCTGATCAGAGAACAAACCATTTAAGATCAAAAATAGACAGACAGACAAATGGATGAAGTGGTCGGTCGGAAGTCTGACCCGAGTTTGGTGTTTGTAGCTTTAAATCTTTGTCTTTTTCTAGGTGATTGATCTAGCGTAAATGGGAAAATGAATACAGATGGCTGGATGTACAAACATGTAAAAGTGCATACAGCATGCTGATCTGAATGAGCCATGGTATATATGAAAGTACTATGGTGTTACCATCTCATATCTACGGTGACCAGGAGGGGACATGTTCGGTTCACATAGTTTTGTCATGGCCACAAGATATTCATTCGTGGGAACGTCATATTAACTTGTGGGAACGTGATAATAGTCGAACCACTGTAGTCATGTTGACTATTTTAACAATGTTTTTACTACTTCTCTGGACCCTGAATGTGGTCATTTCATTGCTTTATGTGGGGGATAAAAAAACCTCTCAGATTTCATCAAAAATATCTTAATTTGTGTTCTGAAGATGAACAAAGGTCTTACGGGTGTGGAACGACACGAGGGTGAGTAATAAATGACTGAAATTTCATTTTTGGGTGAACTAAACCTTTAAGAAATGCACAATGTTGCCTATAGACAGCATTCAAATTTACAGTATTTACAAAACAGGCTACACTATTATACACTGCCCGGCCAAAAAGAAGTCGCTGTTTGGATTTTAATAGGCAAATACTTAAGAATCTATGAATAGATACAATTATTATGTTTCTAGCATGTTATATGTTTGACAACGGTTCTTTTAACCCTTAAAGATGGAGTGTGTAGCTTTTAATTTCTTAAACAACCATGTAGGAAGACAAATCATGGCCATATTCCAGGATGACAATGACTAGATTCATCAGGCTCAGGAAACAGAGACAAGCTCATGGAGTCACGTAAGATAATCCGTCAAGTCCTGTCCCAATAAAGATGTAACTTTGCATGAATTAAATAATACAGCCATGAATGAGCACATGTTGGAAATAAAAGCGCTGAATTTAATTCTCTCTCTGTTGTCTGCTCATCATTAGTCTCGTGAAGTCGTTAGGAAATGCTCCTCCAGCACTGAGTTCTGTGTAAATGCAGAGATAAACAGCGATTTGTCAGCAGATATTTCATAATCTAGAACGACAAACATTATTAATAATTCTGATATAACACACCAGTTAAGAAATGCAATAAAATACGATGTTGTTTGTTATTTTCCAATATTCCAGAGAAAATTATTCAGTTATTTAACATTTATTTCACCTGGGTTTTGTTTTTTTTACCTCATCGAAATTTTTTTTTTAAACAAAAACAGTTTAGTAACAGGGCACTTTCTTATTTTTTGCACTTTCAGACCCCTCTATTTATTGGTGTATGAATAAGATTAGTTTTGTTTTCTATGCACAGAGGGAGTGATTGCTATAAATAAAATGGTTTGTTCAGTTCAGGTGTTGTAATCGGGTCAAAAACAGAAGTATAACAGTAAATAAATATCAGTTCTGCATATCAGTTATCGGGCACATAAACACAAATTATTGGTATCGGTTCTAAAAAATCAATATCGGTCGATCACTAATTTAAAAGGGGGGGTCTAATGCTATTTCATGCCTTCTGACTTATTTACACTGTTAAAGAGTTGGATTCTCATGCTAAACATGGCCAAAGTTTCAAAACACGAGTTGGACGTATGACGTGCCAAAAATACTCTTCCAAATCGTCATAAACTTCGCAGTCTTCTTTGATGGGCCTATATGGGCCTGTGTGACATCATAAAGGTCGGAATTCCTTGTACAGGCACTGTTTTTGGTTGTGAGGGAAGATAACTTTGCTTCCCAAAGAACCCAGCGTTAAGTGGAGCTGAGAGTTTTGTGCTCACACATTACATTGATGCGCTCTTGATATTTGTTATTAAAATAACCATAGAAACTGATAGTTGCAATCACGTTTTTATTGGTTCAAATGAATGGAGAATATCTCGTGTTTTCCATGGCTGCTCGAGCCCTCAGGATCGCCGCTTATGGTTTCATAAACAAGTCCCAGTTCAGCGCAGGATTTTAAGATGGTTTGAAACTGAAAGATGGAGCGGTCACAGCGGTAATGATCCCGGTCATGAGTCGGAACCGCAGGTGGAGAGTAAAACTGCTTCAGATGTCTGTTTTGTTGGCAATAGGCGCCTGAGTGCATATAATGTAAACAACACGAACGTAGTGAATTTATAAATTCATTATTCGTCATTCACTATACGCTATATTCATTATAGTGATTCAAAAGTTATCCATGGATAATGCGATGGAGTATTGTGTGTGTTTAAATACAGTTGTTCAGCTGACCATTGATAGCTTGCAGCCGATCTCTACACAAAAGCTGCGCGTGCTCGTCACTCTTTAGCTCCGCTCACAGGACACGCCTCCAGGAGCTCGGCTGTTTTCGGAAATACTCGGTACAGCGTATGTATCTTTTATAAATATGATAAAACTAAAGACTTTTTGGAGACATGAAGGATGCTATACTACTCCATAGGTACTCTAGATTAACATGTGATTGGCAGAAACTGTGTGTGATACCCCCCCTTTAAGGTCTGGACTCAGAGGTGCCAATTCATGTGTGAAAATTATTCTTCATGCTCCTCCAACCATTCTTTCACAATTTGAGCCTGATTAATCTAGTCATTGTCATCCTGGAATATGGCCATGATTCATATTAAAACATGGTTGTTTAAGAAATGAAAAGCTACACACTCCATCTTTTAGGGTTAAAAGAACTGTTGTCAAACATATAACATGCTAGAAAAATAATAATCACTGTAATAATGATCCATTCATAACTCTTAAGTATTTAAAATCCAAACAGCAAGTTTTTTAATTGGCCGGGCAGTGTTATATATATATATAAACACAAGAAAAAGATGTTGTTCCCTCGACAAAATGATCTCGTGGCCACTACTATTATCACCTTCCCACAAATGAATATGTCGTGAACCGAACATGTCCCCTCCCAGTCACCGTACATATCTTATACACGTCACAGTCATTTTTAGGGTCTTTGTGCAAGTTAACTGTGAAAATACAATGCATTGATTATCATATCATAAAATGATAAATTTTCCAACAGAAAAGGCATCTCCCTTACCAGCCAAAGCAAAACATGACGATTGAAGCTCCAAAGACGACAGCGACAGCATGTCGAACCTCAGCGGTGACACGCTGCGGACTGAGAAAGAGGCGAAACCAGAATGCAAGCGCTAGTCCAAAAACCTGGCAGGCAATGAAATTCACCTGAGGAATGAGAAACAAAATAGATCATATGCAATAAAACACAGTCCCCTGGTTTCACAAACAAGGCTTAAGCTAGTCCAGACTAAAATACATGTTTGAGCTGTTTGAGCTGAGAGAAACTTGCACTGACATACCTTAAAATATGTCAGTCATTATCAGTCATCTCAAGATGCACACCAGTATTATTTTTTTCTAAGACACGTTTATAAAAGCTGCTTTAACGCCCTAATTGAACTAAGGCCTAATCCTGGGTTAGGGTAAGCCCTGTCTGTGAAACCGGGCCAGTATGTCCAGGTCTGCTCTTAGCGTCTCTTCACTGCTTCAGTGCCCAGTGAAAGTGTTCAGACCCCTTACGCTAAACTGCTTTAAATTCCTCTTTTCCTCATCAATCTACACTCCACACCCCATCCCATAATGACGAAGCAAAAACAGATGTGAAAAACATCAAATAAATGCATTTCTTTATGCTGTAATAGTGCAGTGGAAGTCACAGACAGACAGGCATTGTGATTTGGGTGTGTAGAGAGTTTTATATTAATGGTAAAAACAATCATGACAGGTTCACTCAACACATTTCTAGAGAAACAAGGCAGATGCTACTGTAGGAAGAGAAGGATCAGAGGCAAGCTCCAGTCCTAACTCAAAGGGGCGGTTTCCCGGACAGAGATTAAGCCTAGTCCTAGAATAAAATAGCCCTTTAAACCAGATTAACAGAAATCTGCTTTCTCTGCCATGGTTTAAAATAGTCCTAGACTTAGTCTAGTCCAGAGTTTAATAAGCTGATTTCATGGAGGAAGACTAGAGCTAACCCAGGACTAAACTGAGGCTTAAATTAAACCTACCAGGAGGAGGTTTAACTTCAGATTAATGTTGTGTTTCAAAGAAGACTCATGTATTACTTGGATATATATCGATATTGATATTCACTGTGTGTGTGTGTGTGTGTGTGTGTGTGTACACTCTAAAAAATGCTGGGTTAAAAACAACCCAAGTTGGGTTGAAAATGGACAAACCCAGCGATTGGGTTGTTTTGACCCAGCAGTTGGGTTAAATGTTTGCCCAACCTGCTGGGTAGTTTTATTTAACCCAACAATTGTTTACAAATTACTATATGTCTGGCTTAAAATGAACCCAAAATAGGTTGGAAATTAAAAATCAGACTCATAATTACTAGAGGCAACAATAATAATCAAAAAGATGAGCATTTATTAATAAGCAATTTAATAAATGTTTATTGTTTAAATATTATTCAAAAAAAGTATTAATAAATGTTTGTTTATTAAACATATTAATAAATGTTAATTTCCAACATATTTTGGGTTCATTTTAAGCAAGAAATACAGTAATTTTTAAACAATATTTGGGTTAAATAAAACTACCCAGCAGGTTGGGCAAACATTTAACCCAGCCGCTGGGTTAAAACAACCCAATCGCTGGGTTTGTCCATTTTCAACCCAACTTGGGTTGTTTTTAACCCAGCATTTTTTAGAGTGTATATATATATGATTTAATTTAATTAATTAAATTTTTTTTTTGGTGCTGTTCACTTTAAACAATTTATTTTGATTTAACACCATTGTTTCTGGTTCAAATGTGATTTCTTTATGTTAAATTGACTTGAAATGGTTACTAGAACTCACTTGATGTTTTCATTTTGAAATAACGTGTTTCAGTCAGTAACCCAATCAAACAGGACTGTCACTTCCCATCATGCTTTGCACCAGGCTGAAGTGGGACAGTAAATGTTGAAAAAGTTTTTATTATTATGTAAAAGTTTTTATGTTAGTGTTTTTTGGAGATTAGCGTTGTGGTGAAGTTGAGCTTGTGTTTGGGTTGAGGACCTGCAACAAGAATTGCCTTTTTTATACAATGAATCAACCACTCTGATAGTGCTTTGGATCAAACCAGTGTCATTTCTAGACTGCCAACACTGATTATCACATGTGTAAATAGTTACGTTTAGTTTGTTTCTAAAGGACAAAACAAAAGCATTAATAATCATTGGATTATTATAATTCATCTATTTAAAAATAATTCATTACAAACAGATTTCCAGGCATTTCTTTTTTTTCACAGCTGATATATTTTGCTTGTTTTAAAAGAAATGTCTCTTGTTTAGTTTAGTTTTTATATTGGAGTCTTTTTTGCTGCCATTGTTTTCCTTGGATTTGCTTCTCAGTTTCATGCAATTTTAAGCTTTTCTTGGTTCATTCCATGTTTTCTAGGCAGCCTCTCTCATGCAAATTCAGATTAGCACAGTTGGTTTTAAATTAATCTGGTTTATTTTAATTCAGGACTCCATAGTCCGGGTTTTAGTAATCTGTACTTAATCTGTGTTTCGGAAAGCCATTTTTTAAAACACAATTAACTATTCTAGATTAAGGCCTATCCTGGCTTAATTTAAACCCTGTCTGGGAAACCGCCCCTAAGTGCTTACTTCTTGTTTACAGCTTTAGCTATATAGAATAGTTTCAAAAGGGTTTAAAATGATATGTGGCAATGCCATGTCTGATATTACATGCTGCAGCTGACACATCAAAGTCAGGGACAGCCACTGGATTGACACCACTTGATACTGTTTAATACACAGTATATGTTTACATAGTTGAACTTGGGCAATTTTGCAATAATTATGAAATGTTTTCCTTAATGTTATGTTTTGTTTTTTATGGAAGGTGCAAATTGTTGGTATGTTGTTGGGAGGGTGGAGGCATGGGGGGGGGTCGTTCGTTCTTTCAAGGTCGCCTGGCAAGACCGGACTCCACGAGAACGCAAGTCCGTTCTCTGCATTCTTGGAATTGAGAAACAGCCTTTATGACTTATGAGTCTCATTTGTGGACTTTCTGCTCTAGGGCGCCCTCCAGCTACGAGGATGAATGAAACAGACATTATATTACATGCTCATAACACCCTATTTTGGGTAAAAAATAGGAGAAATAATACTTCTTTCAAAAAAATTTGAAGTAAACATTTGCGAATCCATATGTTTTTCTCCAGTGTAGAGAAGTGTACAGAAGCTTTTTTTTCTCTCTCAGTGGATGCACAAGATTCCCACAAAATTTAAGAAATTACAATCATAGATTTTTATCATAGCATGCGTGACGCTCATGGCGTTTCAGCTCTGAGTCCCACTACATGAGCACATGAACTCTTCTGGAGAGTCACTTCAGCAGCATTTCACCATGTGCTTTGATGAAACCATCATCATATCATATGCTGCGTTTATGCAATAATTACCATAATTTAGAGACGACAACATGTGACGTTCTTCTCTGAGCTCAATTTACACGTTTCTAAGGCAACACTATCAACACCAACATTAATCTGCAGTGATCAGGTGGTACAAGTAAGAGCTCTCAGAAAATTCCCAGTTTACAAGTTGTAATTATGAGTTCTACGAGGACGTGAACACTTTTTACATGTTGGAATCTTGTAATGACGACATGGGGTGAACACCTACACAGAATCTCAAAGGTCTTCACAACAAGCTGTCAAAATAAAAGTTCGGACTAACTATAGTGAAAATGTTTTACTAGTGCACAGTAGAATTTACTTATTAAAGTAATAATCAAAATAAAAATTTTAAGGAGTAAGTTTGCACATTTTAATTTAAACCGTAAACTTGCAAAAAATAAAAATAAAAAAATTATTACATTTTAATTTGATTACATTTTAAAAGGTTTAACTACATTGTTAGTTTTATAAATTTATTTGATTGCCACTATTTTTGAAAGTAAATTTGTATGTGACATTACAACATGTACTCCTGACGGTAAAATAAGCCACTATAAATCATATATAAAGGTCCAGTCATAAAAAAGAACAAAAATACTGCGATAGACTGTGAAACTGCCAGAATCATATAAGATACCATGACACAGATGTCCGGCCGTACCGCCCAGCACAACAAGAAATTAACACTTTTGCAAGACACAATAAACGATCGTTTGCGGCCAGCTGTCACACACACGTGTAAATTCACGCCTGACGTCAACAGAGATGGGTTATTATTCTTAAAGTCTTCATCTGTGTTCATCTGAAGAAAGAAAGTCATATACATCTGGAGTGGCCTGAGGGTGAGTAAATGATGAGAGAACATTGATTTTTGGGTGGAGTATCCCTTTAAATACTGGATACCTCTGTCTCTGGTTACCCAACGCAAAAATACTGCCTGAACCAGCCTAACCAATACTAACCAATACTAACCAATACTAACCAATACTCCTGAACCATCCTTACCAACCATCCAGAGCTTTGATTAATTGCTGTATGTCCTTATTTGTGTGTTTATTAGGTGTCCAAGCACCGAAAGTACTAGCTCTCTATTGTACTTGTTTGTGATTTTCTTCTTTCTCTCATATTATTATCATTCTTTTATTTCATTTTGTATTCATTCATTCATTCCCAAATCGAGCAGCCCTACCGACCACTAAGAAATCTGGCAGATTTTTCGATAGTGTCTAGATTAAATTCCATATAATTAAACAAAGTTTAACCTCAGTTTGCAAAGAAATCTGTATACTATTCTCCAAAATATTTAAAGATCATTCGAAGATCCATTTCTGCCCAATTAAATATTATTTGTCTCTTTTAACATCATCTATAAAGAGACTATCAACACTCATATTATATTTGATATCTGATATGATATATCTTAATGTTATTGTTGTAAGGCACATCGGTCAACAGTCTGTTTTATTGGTGCTAAATAAGTGAATTAAATCAAACTGAACTGAAATGTCAAGTCAGTTTTATGCTGTACAGATGTTCTAGCTATACTGTACATTGTTTCAAAGCAGCTTTACAGAAAAAAGTTGTGAAATTCAATAAGTCATCATCATTTCTATTGAAAGCTTCATAATAATTATGCTTGAAATATATTTGTCATTCTCGCAGTGATCAGCACAGAGGCGACTGTTGCTACAGAAACCCTCAGAAGGTGATAATAGTGTTGGAGAGAACAGAAACTTGTGAAACCAGTTCTCAGGGTGAATATCGTGTCTGAGTTTCTGCTGCAATTTGACAAAAGTTTTCTCTACTTGTTACTGGTATGGCAAAGACCACTTTAATGATTGTTTACATCTTAACCCAAGAGAAAATCGAAATCAAACTCAGCTGTAAAGTTTGCCCGGCTTACCTGATCCAGAGGAACGCCGACCTGATCGCTGACGGGACCTAACCAGGTGCATCCAGTGGTTTTAAACGCGATGTCTGTCTTCTCCTGTTCGTCCATCCTGCATGGTGTAGATCCCCGAATCACCTCACTGTTATCGACGCATCGCCAAACATCGCGGGTGAAAGTGTCATGAATCAGAAGTTCAGCATGATGAAGAAAGCCTCGCTCATGTGTGAGTGTGAGAGTGAGGCGGGACTGCTGGAGCTGTCAGAGGGCGTGTGGACTGATCTCACTGCAGTGTGTGGAAATCTCACATTACACAACAGCCTCGTTTGAGATGCTAAACGCCTCGCACTGAAAGTAGTGGAGACTCGAGAGCAGACGGCTGCAGGGAATGAGGTCCAGACAGAACCACATCCCCGCAGATCTCGCGTGATTCACACTCATGCGCTTCTACAATGGATAATTAACAGCTAATCAATGGCTGTGTCCGACATCGCCGGCACTATTTGAGGGGCCAGCCATTTGTAGAGTGGTCCAAAACCAGAGTGGACGTTATTGAGCGCACTAACCCTAACCCTAACCCTAGCCAAGATTTTGTTTTGGCGACCCCTTATATTGCGATTTATATCACCAAGTATTTAGACAAAATAATACAAAATTAATAACACTTGTATAGCACTTTTCTAGATACCCAAAGACGCTTTATGAGAAAACATGAGCCTAAATTATTTTGCCACTGACGTTTTCATTTATTTTGTAAAAAAGTGTTTCAAACTCACAAGTTTAAATACTGTAAATAATAGTGCAACACTTTTGGTAAAAAAAAAAAAAAAAAAAAANAAAAAAAAAAAAAAAGCAACAACACAATAATATAAACAAAAGCCACTTTAAAAAAAAAAGTTTACCAAGCAAAATGCATTAGAAATGCATGCAAAACTCTGTAAAGCATATATTGTAAATATTAGAACAACACAGTCCAGTGTCCACAGATTTGATGTAACACAAGAACAGAAAATAATTATTGTAATAATTAATATGCAAATAATTTAATGTTAAATAAATGAATATATAATACACATAAAAAGTATTATAAGAAGTACAAAGAGATATTTGAAATAATCCAACATAAATATTACCTGTACGCCTCTATAGACTCACTGCTCATAATCAAAGACATCACTGGTTTCTACCTAGAAATATCCATCTTGTAATCTTAGATGATGATTCTGAACAACTAAATGATTCTACTATTATAAATCATCTCTTGCCTGCTAATATTGTCTCATATAGTGAACAACTAAATTATTAGGCCTGTACTAACTGCGTTTAATGTGCCTCTAACTAATTACAGAGACATTTCAAACCAATTGGCATAGCATAAAAAACGACAATGTTGTTGGCCTTAAAAAAGGCTGCTTTTCAAGCCATGGTAGTGCATGTTTTTGAAGGATTGGATATCAGTCTGTTTATGTACATATTCATCTGTAAAGTTATCTGTTTAACGTTGCAGCCTAGTGCACGCGCACAATTAATTAATTCAGTGTTTTCTTCACACAGTCTTACCTCTGGCTTTTTCGCGTTTTTCCTCCTCTTCTTTTCGTTTTTTTCTTCCTTGCGCACCAGATCATTTATGAGGTCGTTTTGACATGTCGCCACTGCGCCCCTCGCTGATAGCACACTCTAAAAAATGCTGGGTTAAAAACAACCCAAGTTGGGTTGAAAATGGACAAACCCAGCGATTGGGTTGTTTTGACCCAGCAGTTGGGTTAAATGTTTGCCCAACCTGCTGGGTAGTTTTATTTAACCCAACAATTGTTTACAAATTACTATATGTCTGGCTTAAAATGAACCCAAAATAGGTTGGAAATTAAAAATCAGACTCATAATTACTAGAGGCAACAATAATAATCAAAAAGATGAGCATTTATTAATAAGCAATTTAATAAATGTTTATTGTTTAAATATTATTCAAAAAAAGTATTAATAAATGTTTGTTTATTAAACATATTAATAAATGTTAATTTCCAACATATTTTGGGTTCATTTTAAGCAAGAAATACAGTAATTTTTAAACAATATTTGGGTTAAATAAAACTACCCAGCAGGTTGGGCAAACATTTAACCCAGCCGCTGGGTTAAAACAACCCAATCGCTGGGTTTGTCCATTTTCAACCCAACTTGGGTTGTTTTTAACCCAGCATTTTTTAGAGTGCACGCGCGCGCATCCAGCACAAGCCATTAAACAGAAAGTAAACAAATCTCACCTGCTCCGGCCATCCTTCAGCCAGGTGTCAATCAATTGGGGGCGGGTGCAGTAAATGCCCTTATTTTGGATTTTTATATAATAAAAATGATTAATACTAATTCGAATTTTAGTTTGCTACAGATATCAGCAGTTTGGTTATGTTTGTAACTTCTTCTTTTTTTGGTCCCTTGGCCTCTTTGGCGCCCGCCGCGCCCCCTAGCGACATTGCGCCCTTAGCGTTTGCCTTTACTGCCCATATAACGGGCCGGCCCTGCCATAATGCACCGCATCAACTGATGTACACTTAACACTAGAGAATACCCATAATCAGGGCTCAGACTAACATCTGTGAGCAGTGGCACTGTTCTTTTTTATCATAAAGATAATTTAATCATATTACTATTGTTTTGCATTAATAGTTACTAATAATATTTCATGTTTATCTATTGAACATTTGACAGTAAAGCACTGAGCTTGAATCGAGATGCAGATAAAATTAACTTATTAACAGTAATAGCAAAAACATTTTTATTGGGAAAAATTTTAATATTCTACTCTTATTAAATGTACCGTACTGAACTGACCGACAGCTTCAGTGATTATAAAAGGAGCACTCTTTACTTGATTTCTGTGTAATTTAGTCACAATTTGAAGAAGTTTTTGTTTTTCATGAGACTTTTCCTACTTTTCCATATATTCAGAGTCAATAAGTGCTCCTCTGCCGCCATCTAGTGGTGATTTCATGTCTTTTTTTAAAGTGTTTGTTTGCCTAGAAGTGTTAGTTTTCGTTTTATTTTATTTTTTACAAATCATCACATTAAAAATAACATTAAATTTGGATAATATTTAGAGCTTTGAAATGCAAGAAAAAGTGTGAAGCACTTTAAAAAGTCCTTAAAAAATGTTTGAATTTCACTCTCAAAAGTTTGCATGAACCCTGAAATTAAAGGTGCAGTAAGTAGATATTGAACAATGCTGTTGGACATTGATGATATTTGAAATCAACCCAAACAAACCCACCCCTCTCTTCATTGCTCCGCCTCCAGAACTCACTCTCCAATCCTAACCACCCTGCTCCGAGTCGGTCTCGAACCCCGGCCCGATCACTGCTGGCATGCGAGGTGAATGCATTAACAATGACTCTAAACACTGCATTGTCTAGCAGTCTCAGTGGGCAGTGTTTTTACAGCAAAACTCTCACTATCTGGCCGCTGTTACACACGCAATGCGAGAGTAGATATCTGTTTACCACAGCTGATGCGCAACAAAATGCTTCACAAAAAATAAAGCGCAGTTGATGAACGAACGACAAGGAAGCACAACAAATGAATGTACAGTACATAACAGTAAATACAAAGTGTTCGCCTACAGCACAGCAATGCTGATTGGGTACACGTTTGTTGTTGGTGTCGGCCCGACTAACTTCCAAACAGTGTTTTTCAAAATCTACTTATCGCACCTTTAATAATGTAAAAGCATTTGAGTGTTTCTGGCACAATACCATAGTTTCAGTAAGCGTTACTACATTAAATCCATGGAGATTTGTGGACTGGAGAGCCTTAACTTGTTTGTGGCACAGTGTTTCTTCTGGTTTCAACGTCAGCACTATTTGATCTGATATCTGTGGTCTAAAGCAGAGAATTCTGCACTGAATTTAAATGTTTCCCACTTGATCTCGCAGCGATGTTATTAATTCTGTGGCGAAATCAAACTCTTTCTCACTGGATCTCCCAGCGCTGTGTAGTAACGCTGTCGCGTGCTCGAGATCGGCGCGTAAATAAACCTGTTCTGAGCTTGCGCTTCTGTCCATTATTGGTCCGAGCTGATAAATGATCTGCACTGCACATTTCAAATGACTTGCACTGTTTCGTTTCACTTTCGTTTCGTTTGCCTTTTGATGTTTCTCATATGAAACAGAAACGGCAGCTCTTTTCAGCACCAATGCGACCTCCAACTAAATTTTGTCGCACCGGCATGACGAATGAATTCCCGCGCATGACCAGAGGATGGCGCCCGCAGCTGAATCATCCATCCATCCAATGTGGGTACAGCATAATATCATACAGGTATAAATTCCTTTTTAATTATTGAATTGTTTAATTGAGGTTTATGGTAGTTTTTTTATGGCAGTTCAAGATAAATCTTTTCATTACTATAGGAGCTGCCAGTTTGCCAAGTTTCTAATGATTACTGAACAGCGAGCACAAACTCTGTAAAAGTGGCAGGCCTTCCAGCCCACTTAGTGTCTGAATTCACTCTCTCGTTTTCATTCACTCAAGTGGACTATATTAGTGGAGTAATGTATATTTAATCATGTCTGGCAATTTAAAACAATGTTTTATTGGGGTCTATACAAATTCAATAAACATTTAATGATCAATAAGCATTTTGCAGATTTCTGTGTACACTAATTATATACACTATACTGTCAATACACCATACAAATAAACAATATCTATGCATTTATTTTCATTCAAAGGGATGTAAACTGACAGAAAAACATTAGGCTTCAAAGATTCCTTATCCTGTGGCTCCCTCTAGTGGACAACATTAATATCACAGACTTCATCTTTCAGTTGATATGTCTGATATTTTGGAATTTGCTGTTAGCCTCCCACGCATCATAAATTCACGAAACTAAGCATGTTTGCTCAGAATGACTTGTTCTCCATATGTAAAAAAAAATTTCATAGTAAAACATAATTAAATATACAATTGACTAAACAAGAGTGGAGTTGTGGAGTTATTAGTGAAAACAAAGTTGCTTATTAGATATTTCCACAAAATTTGGTACACATTCATTTTGTATAAATAATTCTATTTTTGTAAATAGTAGGCCAGTCAATGTAACAGATGGACTGGGAACTGTTTTTTAATGCAAGTGTTGATGATATTACTGATGTATTACATCCTATTTAAATTTCTGTGAGAGCAATTGTGTTCAAGTTAAAACAGTGTATATACCCAAATAATAAGAACTTATTCACCAAAGATCTAAAATGATGCCTTAATGAGAGGAAGGTAGCCTATATAAAGGGTGATAAGGAATTAGAGAGAACTCAGGAGGAAAATTATAAGTGCTAAACGTGAATACAAAACCAAAATTGAAGGTAAGGGTAATACAAAGCATGAATGTGATGATAGGAAGGAAGGGAAAGAAAACGAATCCCACTCATTCATATGATGCATCCTTTGCTGGTAAATTAAATGTATTTTTTTGGTAGGTTTGATACTGGTGAATGTAGTTGTGAGTTTAATAGGATTTGTTCTGAAATTCCTTTATATGACAATATTACCTTGGAAAAACATGAAATTGCATATTGTTTATCCGTATTAAGCCTGGGATAACCTGGACCTGATGGGTTGAATGAGGAGGTACTGAAAGACTGTGTTTATCAATAGACCGGGGTTTTGACCCAGTTGTTCCAACTTTTGTTAAATACAAGAACAGTACCAAATTTATGGAAGATATTAACTGTTATTCCCATACTGCCAGAAAAAAAAACAAGGAAAAAAAGGAAAAAAAACAGGAGCTAAACAATTAAATGCACGGAATGGGTTATCATGAGGCATTTAATGAATTTTGTGAATTATATTTTAGATCCGCTGCAATTTGCATACAAGAAAGCGGTACTGATGATGCAGTGCTAACATTATATAATTCTGAGCATGTACAACAATGTTCGGTTCTTCCAGCGTAGCACCAACGCATCTGACAAGCTACGAGAAGTGCAAATTCAGCTGTAGAGCTGTGAAGACGCGGTGAAATCTGCTGTTCTTCATGTCAGAGAGACTGTCTGAGCAACAATAAGCAGTTGTAACAGCACTTTGCCTTCTTTGCCACCTTGTGTTTGAATGATGAAGAATGGTCCAATATCAGCCAAACCATTGAAGCCCTGAGGCCCTTTGAAGAGGTCACTAAGGAAGTTTCAGCAGAGCAGTATGTAACCATTTCAAAAGTCATTCCTCTGGTCTCTCTTCTCCAGAAAGCAACCACATCCGCCGGGCAGAGGCGATTTGAAAGCTTTGAGCACAACTCTACTCTTAAAGCTACTGTTAGACCTACATGAAAATGTTAACACGCCGTCTGTTTGTCACAAGTTCCCTTCCGTTTTTGGACTCCAACTCCCATCATCCACCTTGTCTCACTTTGCACCCTGTCCCCTGATTACCTATCATGCACACCTGCACTTGATCAGCAGTATAAAGGACTCTCATTCAGTCACACTCATTGTCTGGTCTTGTTAACATCTTACCTGTTAACATCTTACCTGTATGCTCACCTCAAGGACTCTGTCTCCCGTTGGTCTCCTGGGCTCTATCATCGTGTGTGAAGTCCAGCAACGTATTAACGTCTGGAAGCCTGCTTTCTTCCTGCCATCATCACCTGCAATACAAAAGACAGTGTTACCATTCCATTCATCTTCATTTACTGGAAGAATATCTATTTACTCACCTGCTAAGTGTTGCTTCATCTGGTTGTGAAAATAAACATCTTACTTTATTATATCCAGTGTCTCTGCCCTTCTGTGATTGTAGCACTATTTCCGCTGTACCTCTGTTCTATTTATTTGTGCTATTTCTTGTAATTTATTTGTCATTTTATTATTTTAAAAATGCTTAACTTAGATCTGTCAACAAAACTACTAGCCTGACTAATATAAGTTTTAAAAAAACAGCTGTGCTGTGAACTTTTTCTAAGGTCAGCAGCCCAAATAAAACCTCTGCTCTCATTTGAGGATGTGGAGATGGTTCTTCTCATCCAGGCTTGATTACTGCATTGCATTGTACATTGGTCTCAATCATTAATCTCTGTATCGCTTACAGTTGGTTAGAAATGCAGCCTCTAGGTTGCTGATTGGTACTAAGAAAGCATTTCACCTGTCCTAGCATCTCTTTATTGCTTACCTGGGCAGGCTATTTTAAGATGCTGCTATTTCTTTTTAAAGCTTTGAAACGGTGTAGCCCCATCTTATCTGTCTGAACTTCTGAGCTACTACCAACAATCTTCTAGATTCTCTTCTCCTGCATATACCTCGCTCTCGCTCAAGTTTAAGACATCTGTATTCTTTGGCTTTTTTCTGAATGTATTTGTGTATTTTAATTGTACTGGTGTTTTGCAATCTTTTCTTTTCTTAGGATATGTGCAGCACTTTGGTATACACTAGTTGTTCTTAAATGTGCTCTATATATAAATTGACCTCAACCTTCTTTTGATTTCTTTTATTTGGTAGTCCAGTACCAACAGGGAAGATCAGAGGCTTGGATCAATTTTCAGCAGTATTTACTAAGGTAACAAGAAGGAAATCCATACAGGAGGAAAACAAGGCAAACACGAAGTCAGCAGCTTCAAAATACGTGCAAAAACAATGACTGACTTACACTGACTGACCCACAGGGCTATTTATACACAGTCAAGGTAACAAGACACACCTGGGGACACAATCAAGAGGAATTAATGAAACAATAGGACAACAAAGTGACTACAAAACTATCACAAGAAACATGAAACACAAGTCCTTAAACACTAAACACATGGAAACCTCTTATCACTGCCTTTCTGTAAATAGCACAAATACACTCTTGATTTTTGCACAATGATTGTTTCCTTTTTTTTGTATATTGGCAATAACTGTATTTCAAATGAATCGTACACGTATAAGGCACGACAATTATCCAGCGCTAATATCTGGTTGACATTCCAAAGCACAGGTGTCAGTATTGCATCTTAACGCTGGTTTCCATCTGCCATAAATCACAAGCAGTCACAGTGCAGCAGCTGCTGTCGTGTAAAGCATGCATTAGACGAGACGCTCTACCTGCACTCAAAGAACGTTAGAGCTCACCAGTGTGGAGGTTTTTTGGATTCTGCGAAAATGACTCATTACTCACCCCGTCTGGATTAACAGTGAGCGCAAAAGGGAGCAAAACCACACCTGTTCACCCACCTCCGTTATCCTGCAGATTTGGCCACTGTACGAAGAGAGTAAGTTGCCATTATTTTGCTAGTCCTGAAACTGACATTAACCTGTTAAAGGCACAATGTCATTTTTCGCCACTAGAGGTCGCTTATCCAAAACGTGTAGCATGATGACGCCTTGATTTCACAGAATCATGGGAGGTGTCGTCTTCACCTCTGCAGCCGGTGGACAAGAATCAGAAAGAAATCATATTCATGGATGAGCTAATGTATTACAGATTTATGAACGTTACTGCAGTATGAAGCAGGGTGTTGGAGCTGAAGGAGGCCGCTGGAGCGATTGATAAAGAGACGAGCGCGACACACGTCTCGATGGGAGTGGAGCAATTCCGCTTTGACCGGTCATGTATATTGAAAGTTGTTATAACGTTACTCTGCGTTTGCTCAGCGGCTGATATGAGACACTTGTTGCTCACTGCTGTAAGATAGATCGATATTCGCTTCCTGACAGACCTCTCTGAACATCATTACAAACCTGTTCATGACAACAATGATAAACTTAGTTGAACAACAGAATAATGTATGTAAAATCATTTGGTCAGGGATGTAGCCTTCTTTTAAAGCCCCTTTAATAATGCTCATTTATTTCCAGGCCTAAAAAGTGTGCTTAATAACTGTGAAATAATTAAGATAATGTCCATGTAAAGTCATGTAAAGTTCTCCAGTGCCCCGAGGTTTTAAGAGTACATCTGTGAACACATTCTGTGGCTTTACTCTGAGAGGACGGTCACGCTCGGCTGCCCCCATTATCCTGTTTTTTGTCCCGCTGGGTGTTTTCAGGCACTTTCTGCCGGGGCTCCTGCTGATGACATCATCTGAGCTGTCAGTCTCATCTCTGCTCGTTCCCCGTGGCTTCAGAGTGGCACGCACCATTTCACACCAACATCCAAACCTGTCCGCTAACCTTCTCTGCTGAACAGATTAACAACTTTATTTGAGTTGTATTCAGTTCATTTTACTTTTACATGCCTTTCTACAACTAATTACTTTGTTGTATTAACAATCTGAATGCATTGTTGTTTGATGGCAAGTCAAAATAAATCAAATGGAGACTGTACAAAATACATAAAATATTATATACAGATTGTGTCAAATAAAAATGTTGATTAACTTTTTCAATGCCAGCGTTTTTTTTTTAAAGAGACATTTTTGATCATATTCACAAAGCTTTCATGATCCATTGAATATTTTGTTATATGAATATGTTAACAGTCAATATATTAAAGAAAGAAAAACAAAAATCCATTTTTTTTTTAATCAACACTTAAATGTGGGTAAGTTTAATAAAAAAAAGCAACATTTCGCTAAAAAAAAAAGCGTGTTTTTGTCAAAGACTCTGTCCGGATGGGATTCTGTAGGTCTATATACTGTACTAATGAAATACTACAGACATTTAATGCAGTAATCAAATGTAAAAACCCACTGTGTTTATGTGAATACGCACCAAGACAGATTTTTGTGTGTATTTTACCATGTAGGAACATATTAAGACGTGAAAAGTATACGCCGTCTCAGACAGCGTGCAAGTACCAAATTCAGTTCTCTTCTGTGTCTTACTGCGCTTGAACAATTCAAAATCGTTTGAACGTTTAAACTGGCAAGACTTAAAAACACGTGCAAATGATATATTTTCATGACGATGCAGTACTGACACAGTCGGGCCAGTGATATTTCCATCATCTGTCCCGAGTGAATTTCACAGACAGCGCTGGACTCGGTTGCACTCTGAAACATTTTTTGAGTCCCAAAGTCTTGAGTCCGAGTCAAGTCCGAGTAAAAATGCATCCGAGTCCGTGACGAGTGTAATCCATTAAAAATTGGACTAGAGTCTGAGCTCAAGAACCACAACTAGAACCAAAATAAAAGGTTTCACACAATCATTATATGAAAACTGCTCACTAAAATGTCTTTTATAACAACTTTTGTTAAAAGATAAATTATCATGTTTTGATAAATCGATAAATTTGAAGACAATTGTTATGGATGCCTGCACAACATCTGTAAATTTCAAAAAGATGAAATGCGTTTTCACATAGTGCAAGTTAATGTAAACCCTTAAAAAATACTTGTTCATGTAAACTAATGTTGTCAGGATTATTCTGTCATATAATTTAGATGTTACCACATGAACTTTCATCAAGTNGCGCTTGAACAATTCAAAATCGTTTGAACGTTTAAACTGGCAAGACTTAAAAACACGTGCAAATGATATATTTTCATGACGATGCAGTACTGACACAGTCGGGCCAGTGATATTTCCATCATCTGTCCCGAGTGAATTTCACAGACAGCGCTGGACTCGGTTGCACTCTGAAACATTTTTTGAGTCCCAAAGTCTTGAGTCCGAGTCAAGTCCGAGTAAAAATGCATCCGAGTCCGTGACGAGTGTAATCCATTAAAAATTGGACTAGAGTCTGAGCTCAAGAACCACAACTAGAACCAAAATAAAAGGTTTCACACAATCATTATATGAAAACTGCTCACTAAAATGTCTTTTATAACAACTTTTGTTAAAAGATAAATTATCATGTTTTGATAAATCGATAAATTTGAAGACAATTGTTATGGATGCCTGCACAACATCTGTAAATTTCAAAAAGATGAAATGCGTTTTCACATAGTGCAAGTTAATGTAAACCCTTAAAAAATACTTGTTCATGTAAACTAATGTTGTCAGGATTATTCTGTCATATAATTTAGATGTTACCACATGAACTTTCATCAAGTTCAAGACATTGATGTCTGCATACAGAACAGCCGCAGACTCAATTTTATCGTACCTGGAGAAACCTGTGGTCAGTTGCACAAAATCCCTTCCCTCAACTTTAACATTTACTGTGATCTTCCAAAACTGAATCTGAAAAAATGTCTGAAACTCTTTTCTGTGAACACAACTGTATCCTGCTGATGTTAATTCTCACTATTTCTTATTTCCCTCTCGGTCCGGTACTCTTCTAAACAGTGATCAAACGTTCGCTTTGGATAAAAAAAAAAAGGGTCTGCTAAATGAATAAATGTAAACATAAGCACATTTTTATGCTACATGAGAAAACAGTAAAGAAAAATGTTTTGTTTTTTTTTACAACTGAGAGGCGAAATGAAGAAATATGCTCTACATTTATCATTTGGTATTCACATTAATCATATAAGGTACACACCTTCTGTTTGTCTTGTAATTTGATTACCATTGCATAAATTGAGACTCATCATCCAAATGTCCAAATCATGCAAAAACTGTCTCTGTCTATTAATCCAATTCTATTGTCAAAGCTATAACAGGAATGACCTTGACAACTACATTCTGTCTTCATTTTCTCTGTAACATGCATAACCACCTCTGCTGTCAGCATCAGAGAGCTTCTGTTCAACATGACAAGACCTGAGAGGAGCCGGCTGAAACTATAACATTCTCTCACTAATGTCTTTCCTTTGCTCAACCTCAATGTCTTGAAGGGAATGAAGATTTTAAACATTAAAAGAGCGTTGACTTCATTTGTTGACAACATCTGACCTCAGTATGTACTATAACCTTACATTTAAACCCAAATGTTCTACATAATGCTTATGAATGGTCTGTTTTTTATGTATTGCTTTATTGTGCAATATTAAACACAGACATCTCTTTGACCAGCATGTCCAATTACAACTATTTACAATTATTGGCTCTCCATTAATCTCTGAAATGGGCCAAAAGTGATCAATAGTGCTGGGAAAAACCATTATAAAAAGCAGCTATGAACTTATATAAGATACATGATGTCTTCTTTCATTTGAACAGCAGCTGAGCCATCATCCACACTCAGAGGCCGACAGGGACCATTATGAGAATCATAAATAAAATGAACTAATGAGATATGAATTGATTGATGAAGTGGAGAAAAGTCTGGCGCCTCCATTCACCACTCTGAGATATTAACAATGATTGCCAACCAGTAATTTTCCTCAATTTGAGATTGTCTGTTTTCTACTTTCATGAGAGTTTAATACATCTATCTGTTTTTCACCACTAAGTATATTATTATTTCATTTAGGACTTGTTTGTACATCATACATCATGTCATTTTACTCAATACCCAATTAGAAAATGGCATTATGTAATTTGCTCCACTGAGACACTTAGAGAAGTCTGCTGAGAGAAATGATAAATAGATTACAGTCTTGTTCAGATAAAAAACATTATTAATAAATTATTATTAATTAGGTTTTTAAAATGTGAATGTATTTATTTGAATGTAGTGTTTTTATAACTTTGTTATGTACGTTTTAGACCTGAAATCGAGGCTCTTTCTCAATTGGTGACCATTAAAAAACTGAATTATTGTGCCGTAAGGCAACTTCAACATCTGTTTCAGGGGCCTGATGAATAAAACTAATGTAGATTTCATCCTTTTTCATCACACAAAAGCTAGAGCGCCAGAACCTGCACAAAAATCCCTTTATTAAAGCCAGTCGGCAGAAGATTGTGCGCACCTGCATCTCCATCCCGTCTCCTCCCTGAAATATCCATATATGGAGCTCACAACGCCCAGTTTTACTATGCATATACTCATCTGCATATCATTTCCATATGCATATTCCCATCCACACGACACCATGTTAAACGCACTCTAATGCCATTTGTGCAGTGAGATTACATTGATAAAAATCATTTAGTATCCTTGTCTTGTTTTTTAATAAATATAGGCTGATTTTTCTCTCACACCAAAATCACTTGGTCGGAAGCATGAATTGAAAATGCACGTTATTTAATTTATGTTTTTAACAATGTTAATTGTACTGTTAAAAACCAATTTTGTTTAACTGTATAAGCTGAATAACTGCTGATTTGTTATGCTTTTCTGCACTCTCTCTCTCACACACACACACACACACACACACACACACACACACACACACACACACAC
>RJVU01048900.1:632433-677837 GCA_003731715.1 Anabarilius grahami | reverse complement strand
ACACACACACACACAATATCAATACATCAATATATGTTTAGCTTTTGATTGTTACTATAGTCGTTCTGTGTGTGTTAAAGTAAGATAAATTCCATAGGCTGTTTTTAAACTATTAATTTTTAGTGTATGCCCATCATTATGAAAATTATTTATCTAGAGAAGCCATTTATCTATTATTATTATTATTATTCACATATGGTTGGTAAGATTCTCATATTAACATAATTAATGAGATCATTTTCTTTCACGTCATGCTCAGTAATGCCCATTAAGATCTATTCTTGTGTGATGTGTGTTTACCTTCAGGAATCACTCTTTTATTACAGCATTCTGCTCAGTCACACTTCTGCGTGTCTCACCTGTGCTCCCAGTATGTCAGTGACACCTAGTGTTCAGAAATATATTTCAATCTAAGACCCAGCAGAGCCGGCTGCTGTTGCTCAAGATCATGCTAAACATTCATCAGTGTGGCAAGAACATCAGCATACAATTCAAAAAACAAAACTATATATTATTACATCAGATGAAAATTGCTCAGTGAAGTTTTCTATTTTCTTGTTTTTGTAAACTATAGGAAAAGCCTGTTTTTCACTTACTATAATTGCAAGCCCCACTCGTGCTGCACACCGTTCTTGTTTGTATGATTTTATCTATTTGATTTGAAGAATGTGATGTAGAAGACGAATATAGAGACTCACACTTCAATTAAACAGAAATCTAGAATCAATTCTATAGTATTTAAAGCATTATTTTCACAATATCAGTGCCTTTAGCAGTGGGGCTTTCTAAGCTTTCTTCCCAAACATTTTACACAAACTAATGAAAATAGCAGTTTGAGGTTTATTCTAAAACTGATTTATTTATTTGTTTGTTTGTTTAGCTTTTTTTGTTTTAGTTTTTTATTTAGTCTCTGTCATTGAATTGGGCCCTTTGGCATTATTTGATAAGCTCATAAAGTAGATGAGAACAACAATTCTTCCTTATTAAAGGGTTGGTTCACCAAAAAATGAAATCATTATATGGGATGTGCTTTTGATGACGATCAGTGGGATACGATATGTCAGAATGTTTTTTCCTCACTGTCCTGTAATAAAATAATCGAACAAAATTATAAATTCATGCACAGAATGTACCTTACTCCGCTCCGCTTAAGTAAAATGTTTCCCAATTCATCCCCCAGGTGTCATCGTTGTAAAACATGTAAAGGGTCAATTATGCATGTTTTTTGGGAATGCAGGAAATTAAAACATTTCTGGAAGGCAGTNTTCCCAAACATTTTACACAAACTAATGAAAATAGCAGTTTGAGGTTTATTCTAAAACTGATTTATTTATTTGTTTGTTTGTTTAGCTTTTTTTGTTTTAGTTTTTTATTTAGTCTCTGTCATTGAATTGGGCCCTTTGGCATTATTTGATAAGCTCATAAAGTAGATGAGAACAACAATTCTTCCTTATTAAAGGGTTGGTTCACCAAAAAATGAAATCATTTATTACCTTGTGTCGTTTCACATCTGTAAGACCTTCATTCATCTTCACACAAATTAAGATCTCAGACTTCATCAAAAAGAGGTTTCTGTCCCTCCATAGAGATCCAACACAACCACCACTCCGAGGTCCAGAAAGGGAGGAATGGCATCATTAAAGTACTCCATGTGACTCCAGTGGCTTACACTCAATTTCATGAAGCGACGCGAGTGCTTTGTTCACCTCTCAGAAACCTCTCAGATTTCATCAAAAAGATCTTAATGTAAGTTCTGAAGATGAATGAAGGTCTTTCAAATGTGAAACAACACGACGGTGAATAATAAATGACAGAATTTTCAGTTTTGGGTGAATTAACCCTTTAAACAATCAGGAGTCACCATCGCTGGACGAGGCTGTAAATGTGGTAATATTTAGTTCAAATCAGGTTTCATTCAAATCAAAAGTATCCTTTATTATGACTGAGCAACCTGACTACTGCCGTGTTCTGTTTGTGCAACTCAATGGACTTTTATTTTGTAGTTTAGCTCAGCTGCTGTTTCATTTACATTTACATTTATGCATTTGGCAGACGCTTTTATCCAAAGCGACTTACATTGCATTATACTATACATTTGTATCTGAGTATGTGCAATCCCTGGGATCGAACCCATGACCTTGGCATTGCTAGTGCCATGCTCTAACCACTGAGCTACAGGAAAGTACAGTGTTTCCTGTTATTGATTGTTCTCAGCAGTGTTCTGTTTCTCTTATTAGCGTCTGTGTATTTCAGCTCTTGTGATCCTGTGTTCTTGTCTGATCCTGTCCTGTAGTTCTGTTTCTTAAGTTTTCTGCCTTTCTGCACTTTGTTTGTGTTTGCTATTATATTTTACATTATTTATTAACCCTTTTCCTTCATTTGGATACTTCAACATGAGAACTAGGTTACACCAATGAAAGTAATTTTTGAGAATTTGGATAGAATTGTCCTTAAACAACTCTTGTTTGATTTTGTTGACATATTAGTATTTAAAGTTTTTTTCCAGAGGGGATTCTGAATTTCTCTTTTTATCACTCCATAAATCAGAAAATACTGTCAACAGACAGAAAACAAATACATTTTCACCATATTTTTAGGAGTAAAATGTTGTATAGATCAGGTGAATGATACATGATAGTTTAGCGTGTGTAAGGTCTGTGTACCTTCGGATAATTTGTTTTCTCGTTTTTGTCTTCTAAACGGAAAAACGAAGAAAGCATTCATTTATCACATATTCGACCCTCCTCATGAGAATTAATAAACAAATCTTGAGTCGTTTTTTCATATTTTTATTCTTGTTTTAATCACACTTTGTTCTAATCCGCCAAATGGAAAACAATAAAACCAAAATGGATAAACAGCTTGAATATTCGATCTCTACATGGGCGGGAATAAGACGTCCCTTTCCGCTGATTGGCCAACCAAAGATCAAGACGTCATCAGGGCCCCGACAAAATGTTGCAAAACGTTTTTTAAACAGAAACGGTGGGTGCTTCTCAATTCTTATTTGTGCATCCTCGTTTCCTTTCCTTGCTTCCTTTCCTCGCGTCTTAGCTCCACCCCTCCAGGATGCGAGGGAAGGAAACAAGGAAAAGATGCGAAGACGTAGGAATTGAATCAAGTGAAATGATACCCTCGCTCTCTTTAGCGTCACTTCAAAGCGTCATCAGTTGCACTCGAGGGATCTACCCATATGTTGTTAAAGTTTGGTTATTTAAAAAAATATAATAAATATTAATAAAGCAAGATGCCCCGTTGAAATATATGAGATATAAAGTTGATTTAATCTGTAAAAGTAAAGAATACATTTAATTATTGCGATAGATATGAAGGGGGAGGAGAATTTATACATGCGTCACGTTTCTCTACGAGAAAGACTTCCGCAAAGGATGCAGCTGTGTATCCTCGCTCATGACTCCTCAGGAAGCCTCCTCACTCCTCGATCCTCGCCTCCTCGCGGTGCAATTAGAGAATTGAGATGTCCTTCAAGATGGTTGAGCTCGATCGGTTTCCGGGTCATAGGATGGAGGACGGAGGAGCGAGGAGACGAGGAGGGATATTGAGAAGCACCCGGTTGTGGTTGAACACCCTGTTCTGATGACGCAAGCGTTGCAACTACGGCAGCTGAGAAGGCCATTCTTTGTGTTCTTTTTGAAGAATTTTCGGAGCCTGATGAAATCGGTATAAATACGTGTTTTATACTACAAAATACGCTCGATGTTACAGTCACTGCCCTTGCCGTCCAGAATAAAAGAGATCATCCCAATCGAGTGAAGGGATTTGTGGAAACTTCTAATTATTGTGATACAACATTTGCCTCGCATTTCAGATGAAAAGACAAACATTTCAGATGAAGGATAGTCCACTTCTTACCTCCGAGACTGTGTTATGATCTATATTATTTTTATTGTGAGTATTAGGCTTGTCATTATTGCTGATCTCTATTGTGCTATGATGTTGTAATATTTACCATTATATAATCAGAGGAGTATAGAAAAGTTTATTAAAGTGTCACTTCACAATACAATAGAAAAATATATAAATATGTATAGTATTTTTTATGTTACATTAATACCCATTGTGTGAGCTGTCTCTTTAATACCGCGTGGATTATATACATCTTGCCACTGATTGGGCTGACATTTCTGACACGCCCACCAAACAAGAGAAAACGCGTCTCAAACCCGCTGCACACCGTTTCCAGGAAACATGTCGTTCAACAAACCGAAGCAGAACGTTGCGCACCGGTTTGAGCTTGAACGCGCCCCAGTTCTTATCTCCAGAATCAGCTCCGCGCAACAGTAGCCTATATATCCGAAACATTTGAACAGATTATTTCAGAGTTTATTGCAACTACATTTAATCTCGTTCTCAAACAGCCAGACTAATAAATAGCTCGACACAACCCGACCCAGAGCAGAGCTAGACAGAGCTTTCTTCTGTATACATTCGCTTGCCGTGAATATTAATTTATCGTATTAAAAAATAATTTACGTGGCATCTGCTCTCATTTGGCACACTTATTAGCCTTCTTATTCAGTTGACCAGCTCTCAATCTGTGTGCCGGAGGCTGCGCGCGCACTGAAGAATGCATGAGATATTCCTGAAGCGCAGAGCGGAACCGATTCAAGGGTCCAGTCAAGTCATCTTCATTTATATAGCGCTTCTTACTCTAAAGATTGTTTCAAAGCAGCTTCACAGTGATAATAGGAAAATTAATAGAGTTTGTTTTGGCTTTACAGCAGCTCCAAGATAAAGTTTATCGAGATAAAGGTTTAGATTGAATCACTTTCGTTATAAAAATCATTAATTATTAACTCAAATGACGCTTAAATGACACCTTTTTAACTGAAAACAGAACAGAAACAGAAACTTTTAATGCGCTCTTGCCGTTCATTTACGTGTTTAAGGGTAGACTATGAAATACTTTGAACAATAAAGCCAGAGATTAATATATATTTTTATATTTATTGCCATCGATTACCGTCATAAATGAATTAGTCAAATAAGCTATATTTAAAATAGCTATATCTTATTAAATATAGGCATGCCATCTTTTAATTTAAAATCTTACATTTAGTCAATACAATTAGAGTTTGACACTATTTTGTTTCAGCCAAAGGCATCTTGCGCCGCAGAGGCACAGCAGCATCTGAAGTTGCTTTAGATGAATTTACACACTTTAATGCTCAGAGAGGTCCGTAAATACATTCACAGCAGAGAAAATAATGCAATGACATTAATGTTATGTTTTATACAAAATGCTCTGAATACAGAAATATGAAATAAATGACAAGATGAAACGGATATGAAATATCGCCAGTAGGTGGCAGCAAGTCACTGTGTTAATGAACGAGTCATTTTATTCAATCGATTCGCTCGAAACTCTGATTCATTCAGTAATAAAAGGCTGTATGGCTGGTGAATCACTCAAACGATTTGTTCAAAGACTCGGATTCATTCACGAATTAACTACTATAGGCTACTCTGAGCGTCTTATGTTGGGAGTCGCACAATGATCTGTGACTTTGCTTTAGAAATTTAGCTGGCAGAAAAAATAAAACATTGTTTTGAGGGACATACTCAGTGTTAATGAAATAAACTCGGTGTATTGCTCAAAACAACAGTCAGGACTGCTGATCTGCACTTCATTACAATGTCGCATTTTTGGTGCACAGATTTCAAGAGTTGATCAGCTAAATAAAACACCGGTGTGCCAAATACATAGGTTAGGAGTAGTTGTGAGAGCAGATGCCACGTAAATTAATATTTATTACAATAAATTATTTCACCGCAAGCGAATGAATACAGAAGAAAGCTCTGTCTAGCTCTGCTCTGGCTCGGGTTGTGTCGAGCTGTTTATTAGTCTGGCTGTTTGAGAACGAGATTAAATGCAGTTGCAATAAACTCTGTAAAAATCCACACAAATGTATCGGATATATAGGCTACTGCGAGGAGCTGATTCTGGAGATAAGAACTGATGACGGCTTGATCTTTGGTTGGCCAATCAGCGGAAAGGGGCGTCTTATTCCCGCCCATGTAGAGATCGAATATTCAAGCTGTTTATCCATTTTGGTTTTATTGTTTTCCATTTGGCGGATTAGAACAAAGTGTGATTAAAACAAGAATAAAAATATGAAAAAACGACTCAAGATTTGTTTATTAATTCTCATGAGGAGGGTCGAATATGTGATAAATGAATGCTTTCTTCGTTTTTCCGTTTAGAAGACAAAAACGAGAAAACAAATTATCCGAAGGTACACGGACCGGGTAAAACTGCTGAAGTGGAGATTTCTGACTCAAACTCAAACCGCATTTAAAGATTGAAATCTACAGACACAAATAGATCAAGTGAAATAATGTTTTCTTTCTGAAAGAAGTCAGAAAAGAAGTCGTATTTGAAGCAGAATAGCCCAAAATAAAAACAACAACAAAACAAAACAAACAAACAATGGTTTTGCCTGTAGTGTCACACCTAGAAATTGGTAGTCATTTTGGTTTTTACAGAGTATCCTGATTTAAAATTGGGATTAAATGAAAACGAATTCTAGATTATCAACAGTATTTTTACGAGATTCTGAGGCACGGAGCGAGGAATATCCAAAGCAGTTTGTGTGGATGACTTTCAGATGGAATAAAATCACAAGCAGAGGTTGTGATTGGAGGCTGGAGAGGAGGCAGCCTCTCTATAATCCGTGCGTTTCTCTCTCTTCATCTGTCTGCCGGTGGATGAGGAGCGCCGGCTGTCACCGGGTCTGATTAATGACCCGTCGAAGGCACGTCCAGCCATATTAGGGCCCCATGTGTCTAGCAGAGACTGCACAGGGCAAGGGCCTTTGTTCTGGGAGGAAATGTTCTCAGCACCCTACCGCCGCTTGCCACTGAAAAGATAAAGATTTACTGTCATCAAAGGCCAGATTAAAGCCAACAACGCCGACATTGATTTTTACCAAAAATGCACATTTTGGGAAACCCATTTTAGACCCCAGTCGAGATATGATCAGCTTATTTGGAAAGGGATAATATGGAATCGTCTCCCAGAATGAACTTTGAAAGAAGTAAATTGTAAATATTGATTTCTGAAATGAACTGTCAATCTTGGTTGTGCCAGATTATTCCTATCATCCAGCTCAACCCCTGGTGACAATGAATTCAGAAACGCTGACAAAGTGGAGTGCATAGGATTTCTGTTAGGAGCAGTCCGCCTGCCTCAACTAGAGCCGGTAATGGCTGTTCAATTTGATCAGATAACGGAGATCTCATCAGAGGCGAAAAATGAAATGAACTGTGTCTCGGAATCAGGATCCCTGCTCTTATCCCAGCAAAAATCATCCAAGTGAGGCAGAGCGCTTTCCATTATTTCAGGTCACTTCATTACGGAAAGGCACATAGGAGCCAATAGCAGCAAACAAAGCAGGCGTTTTCGGGCTCACACAGGGGTCGAGTGTGAGGGCCAGTGTGATAGGCGGCCCGTGTGTCCAGGGTTATCCTATTACCACTTAAAAGATACGGTGAAAGGCAGCAAATCACAACCACTTGTTTATCTTTTCTCACTCAAGCCCACGTTTTCATTGTAGCATCTGACCTTTCTCCCCGTGAAACACAAAAA
Organism: Anabarilius grahami; assembly: GCA_003731715.1. Taxonomy (NCBI): domain Eukaryota; kingdom Metazoa; phylum Chordata; class Actinopteri; order Cypriniformes; family Xenocyprididae; genus Anabarilius; species Anabarilius grahami. The sequence continues at coordinate 670,228 of RJVU01048900.1, read as the reverse complement.
TGAATCTTTTCCTCATTTACCAATTGTTTTGACATGATTTCCGTTCACTTTCTTTGTCCCAAATTTCCTCATTGCCCTTTTAAAATAGAACATCTGGTCGTGAGTAGATTCCAAAAGGATTATTTGTATCATGTTCAAATGTGGCTTCATTTGAGAAGAACTTATGACACACATTGATACATTGCTGCACTGAGTCCTAGATTTTAAAGAGTAACACCTCATCCTAAACAGAAAGGACACGACGCGTGATAAAAGGTGTCTTTTCCATGTTAATTAGAGTTTTTGTCCTGACCAGTTGCCAAGATGATACGCAACGATTCTATTTTAGAAATGGTTTCTATTTCTGCAACGTTGCGGCTGGAGCAACAACATACAAACTATGACAATAATAATCTCAGATACTGATTATGTGCTTTATTTAATGTTAAAAGTGTCTAATGTGAGTTTGAATATAATTTTGAGTGACCTTTAAAGCTGGACTGAAAGCAACTGGATTCAAACTGTAAATTCAATGAGTGTATTCTGACAAAAATTGTTTCAGTCACTCAGTATGTATTTTTAATAATGTTAAAGTTATGAATTTGATCGTGTTTATCCATTTGGTTGTGAGTGCAGTGTGCCTGCAGAGAGACTCCGCCCACACGCTCTTTTGATTGGCTGTGGTTTTTGATTGATTTGGTTGTGAGTGCAGTGTTCCTGCAGAGAGACTCCGCCCACACGCCCTTCTGATTGGCTGTGATTGATTTTGTTGCGTCTCACAGTCATGTCGTGTCTGCTGTGGGCAGACAAGCTGCTTGACGCTGGAATCTTATAACATCTTGTTAGGACACGGTGTGAGGCTGTGTGTCCACCAAAGGGATTTTGGCCAGGCGCTTTTCTGAAAACTTCTTGCTGCGGCTGCTTGAGAGCGCTTAAGTTTTTTTTTGTATAAAAATGCAGACACAATGTAAAGTTCTTCCTCTGGCACTTGTTTTGCATAAAGAGATGGATGAACTACATAGAAAGAGAAGACAGTTGGTCGGTGTGGTATTAGCTAGGGTTGTTCCGATTCCGATACTAGTATCGGAAATACCACCGATACCACAAAAAATTCTGGGATCGGTATCGGCGAGTAATTAAACTCACGTACCGATCCGATACCATTTTCTTAAACAATACCTAGTTGTGCCCGCTATCTTTGCTTAACGCAGCAAATCGGAAATCAATTCTTCTTCGCGGCTCAGAATGCAAACACAGGAAGTTGTGCTGTTGCCACAAGCAACCACTGTTCAGAGCAGCGGAGAAGTGAAAGCTAGCAGTATGTCTGCTGTTTGGCAGTACTTCAGACCAGTAAAACAGCGACGTCTCATATGCAATGCTGCAATTTCGAGGGGTACAAGTATTGGCAACTTTAACACTAATAACTTAAAAAAGCATTTGAAGACGCGTCACCCCGCGCAACACGATGGTTACAGAAAGGCTAGGACGGAGAAGGATGAGGCGTGCCAGCTTCATTCAAACAAAGAGAAAAGTTTTCAAAAGACAAATAAAGATAACCGACAAAATTGTCGGGTTTATTGTTCTGGATGACCAGCCGCTGTCAGTCGTCGAAAACATGAGATTTTTATTTAACAAAATTGTTTCTGGACTTCAGGTTTTAAAGAGATTATTTTCTTATATGATTATATTCCTAGATTTATTTGTTGCACTGTTTTTATAGTTATATTGTAAAACTAATATACCTTTTTCAGTTTACAGTGTTAGATCTGTGGCTGCATTTGAAGTTCTTTTTCACTTAAAATAAATAAATAATATAACTGACAAATGTATGTCAGATAATAAAAATACTCTAGTTCACTCCATGTATTTGTTCTTGTTTATTAAGGGATAAGTCTGAAGCACACCATAAATAATTCTATCAATTCATACAGGGCTAGTAGTTTATACAGCTGTATATACAGATACACACCCAGGTATCGGATCAGTACTCGGTATCGGCCGATACCCTGAGCATGGAAAAGGGGTATCGGAACATCTCTAGTATTTGCCCCGCCCCTCCTCCACTGTGATTGGATGGATAGGTAAAAAGTGACAGTGAAGAGCGCTGCATTTAACCCAAAGTTGAACATTTCTCAACTCTCAGCAACCAGAAATAAACACCAGCCATGCAGTGCTCAGCGTGAAATATCCTCGTCACACTGCGGCCATTTTTAAATATGCTCTCCCACACTGATTTCATATAGATGGCATGCTTGGCTTTAATGAACACCTCCTTTCTTTAAATTAAGGTAGTGATGGGAGCTGAATTTTTTGACTAAAGGATCATATTTGTGTATTAGAAGAAATCTCTGTTTTGTCTTGCTTTCCTAATTACCAATTAGCCATTGACATAATGCTTTATTATAATTCTTTATTATTATTATATGAACAGTTGCCCTGGATCAATATGGATAAAATTTTTTTGGAAATCCAGCCCAGATGTTTGTAACCACTAGGCTACACTTCTTGAACTGATCGTTTGGTCTCAGTAGAATTTGATGAGGCATGTTTGAGTTCATGAATGAGTTTGATTGCACCCCTGACAGCAACATAGTGTCGGCCCAGATCCGGCCCACATCTGGTCCGTGTGTAATCCACATGTACCAGATCTGGGCCACACTATGTTGCTGTCTGGGACACTTTGGTATCTTATTCTGAAACTGGAATCCTTTTTCTGTCCTGTAATTGTACTCTTCTTTTCTCATTAAATATTTGATATTTTTGGGAGAATTGTAAATTACCTGTAGGAAGTTGACATATTTCATCTACTATTATTTTTACAGCATTACTTTTATAATTATTGTCTGGTTTGTTGGTTCAGTGTGAATTGGCCTTAACAGTGATTTTGGCCATAGTAAAGAGTGACAAAATTGAACAAAAATGATATATTGGGTGAAGCAGAGCACTTGGAAGTAGCGTCTGCATATGATGGATTTTTCAAGATTCTGAACCGCTCCCGCCAAACATGTTATATTTTATCACACTCCCGCCTGAAACTTTCACGTTTTTCCCTGTTCCCACCTGCAAAAGCCAATAGGAAGAGGTCTACACAGTTTTTCAGTCCCAGTCTGGGTAGATTCTGTCTCGTTTCAGTGTCAATAGGATATTTTTTCCAATTTCCACAAACACAACGCTCCAGATCTTAAGTTACAGACTTCCGCGTGCTGTTTTTATAGATAATAATAATAGATAGATAGCTGTTATTAGATAATTATGGTTGGTTGGAGCCCATGAGTCATTTCTTTCTCCTCCTTCCAGTGCACATATCAGTATATTCCCTTGCGCATCTGCACTCAACAATTCAAAACTTGTCCCGCGCCGCACTCTGTCGGATTGCAGACCTCTACTTGGAAGTAGGGACAGAGCTTTCGACCCAACAGTCAGAGATGCTCATAGATTTAAGGAAAGCATAAAGGGAACAAAAGGAAGCAAGAGCAACAGAAAGAGCAGGATAGTTTGGCAGGGCAGATCGAATTGGCCTGTATATCTTTGGAGAAACAACACAAAAATACAATCAAAGCTACAAACAGTCAGAACCAGCAACACGAGGCACACTTTGATTTCAGTAGTTAATTGCCAACAATTTCTTTTATTACTGATTAATCTGGTTTGCACACCATGCACAGAACAGTACTGTCACACACACAACAATATACCGTATACTAACATTGGACATTAAATTTAGCTTTTAAATTGACAATATTTAATTAAAATCCTACATGTAATGCCGGCAATAAAATCTGAATGAGAACAGTAACTGTTATTAGATTATACAGGGTAATGGGATCTGAATGTAAGGTCTCTCTCGTTTACAGGAAAAGTAGATGACTGTATTGTGGCCAGTGGAGCATCAAGGCGCTGGAGTTTGAGTAACCTGAGTTACTCCTGATGCTTTTGTAAACATAGGGTTCGTTAAACTTGCTTTACACATGGTTTGCAGCCGGTAACAAAAATCAACAGAGAGTCTCTTTACTTCACTGTCATCAGTTAAGAACAGCGCAGAGTTGTTTTTTCACCTCTCATCTCAGCCAAACTGAAAACAAACACTGACGTAAATGCAGTTCTCTAACAGGAATTCAGATTCCAAATTTGAACAAATTGTCTCTAATTCACAGAAAATGTAAAAGCTGAACTTCATATCAATGTAGCAACAAACATGCACTTTTATTTCCTTCCATTTCTATAACCTTACACATTCTTTCAAATACGCATGCAGTCTTCTGTTTGACAAGCACGCGGAGAGTCTGCTGGAGGCATGACAAAAACACTCTGACTGGTAATAAATCACAGGAATACTGTGCCTCAGAAAAAAGGTAGATCTTTCTCTCTCTTTCATTCTAGGTGTAACATTTTATTATTATACGAACAGAATTATGCAAACAACTTAGATGGATTGAAACACTGTGCAGTTTACAGATAGGTGAAGATTTTCTTTTTGTTCACTAATGACTTGGGGCGGTGGAAATTGGGTCTGGTGAGCCTGAAACAATGTTTTGCATGAGCTCTAGTCATCTTTTGACTGTTTGATCACAGTCTTAAGGATTCACAGAGCCAAACTAGTGGCAGAGAAATCTCACACATGCTCCAGACGGCTGGATCCATACATTGACCCAGTCTACTATTACACTTGCACAGCGTGTCACACACTTAAATGATATTGATACCAACCACTGTCTCAGCACAACTCTACTGGAGGACCGAGTCTGGAGTCATCTGATTCCACTCTCTCTGCACAGCGATAATTTACCAGGTTTATAGTGTGAAAGAGGCTGTAGTGTCTCTGCTGTGCTCTGTCATAGAGCCGTGCTCAAACCTAGAGAGCAGTTAAACCAAAATAATAAAAAAGACATTTTTTCAAGTGTTTCATTAATGTTTTTAGGGGTGGAGTTAGAGGTGGGCCTTCATGCTTACTTTTTTTCTCCTAAAAAAATAGTATGTTTCTGTATGAATCAATGTGTCATCGCCATCTCATTAAATATTTAGATTTTCTCATGAGATCAGGTTGAATGTACCTCAGGTAGGTGTGCCAACTAGATGTTGCAAATGGCAAGTACTTTAATCTAAAAATATATTGTGTCAAACAAAAACAATACAATACTCTTACATAATTGCTTCATTTGAGTCCACCTGTGTGCTTTATGTTTTATGTGCACACACAGCACCGCAGCTTAATATAGTTCCCTGAGTCCACAAAACTGATGGGCGCTGTGACGGGATTTAAAACCTTTACATGAGTGGTGTAATGTAATGAAGTAATAATACTTCGTTACAGTACTTAAGTATGTTTTGGGAGAATCTGTACTTTACTTGAGTTTTTATATTTCTGTCAACTTTTACTTTACTACATTTCCTAAATAAAATGTATACTTTTACTCCGATACATTTTCCAAAGCATTTTCGTTACTTACTACAAAATAAAGTCGGATGAACACAGACTGCAAACAAGTGATCGCAGAACCGCGGTTGATTTCATTTTCCGGATTGTGTCCGCTGCTGGAGCGGCTGAGAAGAGTGCGCTGTCTTTATACAGCACGAGAGCGACCTCTAGAGGAGAAATAAAAACTATCACTGATGCCTCGTAGAGTTTGTTTTGACACGTCACGTGAGGCTGCGCGCTGCAGAGCGGGACACTTCAAAAACGGATTTAAAACGGACAACAAACGGTATGTTATACACACACTACAGTACATGTTTTCATATCATTATACAGTCATTAGTTTGTTGAGTAGATGCTGCATTAGTGGAGAACAGCAGTATGTTTGTCGTCGAGGCTGAGAGGATGCTAACATTAGTACCTCAAGCGGATAAAACAATGTGACAAAAACACCAACTGTTTAATGTCACGATTGTTTCCATTCATTTGCATTAGTTTATATCCATTTGTTCACTGTTATGCATTCATTATCCAGCGAAGTTGCATATTTAAACTGTATTCTCATCATGCAGCGACAGAAACATTTATCAGAAATGTGTTCGATTTCAATTCTTTTTTCTACGGCACTGTAACACATATTTTGATTAGATAATCGTCAAGTTTTCTAAAATAGAGGCAAATAATGTGTGAAAGTATACATATAATAGACCATGCTATGCCATTGTGTGTAAAGATGGTAAGTTTTAAGCATGACTGTTATGAAATGGAAACACTTTACAATAAGAGTCCATTTTTAAATTAAAAGGTTAATAAAAGTATTGTTCATTGTTAATTTCGACATTTACATTTTACCATTTTAAAGTTGTCTCTTACATTAGTTATAATGCACTATGAATCAACATGAACGCTCAATGAGCGTAATAATTAATATATTAGTGTTTTTTATATTTAAAAATTACAATAAACATTTAGCCATTTTTTAATTCAAAGAAACAAAGTGTAAGAGAATTAAAACTGAACACAATCTTGCTGCTCAAACTGTATAGAACAATTTAATCATATTTTTTGCTCCTTTTGTATTTTACATTTACTTGTACTTTTACTTTCAATACTTAAATACGTTTAATATCAAAATAATACTTTTCGTACTTAAGTACAAAAAATATCACATACTTTAAAACTTTTACTCAAGTAACATTCTAAACAGTGACTTTAACTTCTACCAAAGTCATTTTCTGGTGAGATATCTTTACTTTTACTCAAGTATGGCTTTCGAGTACTTTATACACCACTGCATGAACTTTAGTGAAAGTGAATGTTTTAGGTCTCATTTCCTTTTAAAACTGTTTAAACTGCTGTGCAGCCAAAATTATATACCAGTTATCAATGTAAAGCTGCTTTGACANTCAAACTGTATAGAACAATTTTTAATTATATTTTTTGCTCCTTTTGTATTTTACATTTACTTGTACTTTTACTTTCAATACTTAAATACGTTTAATATCAAAAAAATACTTTTCGTGCTTAAGTACAAAAAATATCACATACTTTACAACTTTTACTCAAGTAACATTCTAAACAGTGACTTTAACTTCTACCAAAGTCATTTTCTGGTAAGATATCTATACTTTTACTCAAGTATGGTTTTCGAGTGCTTTATACACCACTGCATGACACACAGCTCATGTCTCCATCGCTGTAAGTCACGCATGAAAACATGCAACAATGCGATAGACACGTATGTGCAGCGCAGAGTTGTCTTGTAAACCTGTTCAATGCTGAAGCACTGAAGCTTCTTTATTTAAATTAGATCAAAGTTACTGTTAGGTGTAATGAAAATACCTTGACAAACTATATATCACTAAAAACATCTAAGACTCAAGCTTCAATTTTTCACCTCTGTTTTACTCTTAAAATCTTATAGTGACAAATTTGTTAATATGTGTCAGGAGTTATGAATATGAAAAATGGTTGAAATACCTTTTGATTGAAATATGAGCGTCAGCCACATTCATTTGAGAAAAAAAAAAACCTCCTGTATGATAGTCATGAAAACTATTGACAAAACAACATCCCCTCTGGGCTTTTAGTTCAAAAGCATGCACATCTGGAGAAATATTGATGGATTCTCATATGTTTATGTCAAATTTCTATACAAAGGTGTAATATTTATAAAATTTTTCAAAATGTGCCGATGTAATCATTATGATTGCTGGATACTCTGATGAACTGTGTTTTCAATTCATACTGGCAGCCTGAGGGCGCTCTACGCACATTTTGTCCACAAATGACACTCGTGATGAACAGGCATACCATGTGACATTCCAGGAAATCAAACAAAGGCTTCCAGAGATCGCTATAACATGCAGATAGACACTTTTGAAGACAATAAACATGATTGTGACGATATATGTTTTATTTGTGTTATTTGTGCCATGTTGGGTATTTTTAAAATAGATTATATTCGTAATGCAATGCTAATCGACATAGCTTTTATCATTGTGCAGAATACTGTAAAATAATGTTTTCTGTCTGATTTTTTGATCTGAAGCCACATCAGATCACAGAACACTTGACTTGTGATATAAAATAAGTTTGGAGCAAAAACATGGTTTTAATCTCATAAAGTGTCATGTATTGATGGTGTGCTAAGCTAACATGCTAGCTAGCCCTTAGATGCACCTGCCACCTAACTGAGCAAATATGTTATATTTATGATTAATTTTGAATAGTAACACTCACTAAAATGTTTCTTTTTTCAAAAAGGGTATTTGATACAGTTTCAAAGAAGATGAAGTGAGAAGTTTGATCAAAGAAATGAGGGATTAAAACAGTGTGAATAGAAAGTCATCAGGTCTCAAATACAGCACTGACAACCGTATTCTGCTGCTGTGTGAACGTGACCTCTGTGTCTGATTTAAAGCATGCAGAATGTGAGACCTAACCACTCATAGCCCAAATAACTAACAAAAATAACCATTTCTTTACCCTCTAGTCAAATTGTAAGCTGCAAACATAAATGACAACTTTAACTTGTCAGTGCTGGCAAGTGACCATAGTATAAGTAGCATAATCCATGCATTACACTATTGTAATGTATATGCATGTTTACACATATCATGGTGTTAATTAACATCCAGCTTTCATTAATTTTCTTTATTTGTGAAGCAAATGATTCGCCGGAAGCGCGTTGATACTCTTGCCTCCGTTTATCTTCTAGCACTTCTCAGAGAGCAGGATTTCTTAAGAAAAACAAGTACGCATACAAGTTGATTTAGATCATACTAAGTTGTTTTTGGAGCTATCTGGGTATTTACATAACATCTGAATCAAGCTGTGCCCCAAAAACCTCATTCATTCCTTATCAAAACATAGAAAGTCTGAGATAACTTAAACTGTTTAAAGAGAAGCGGCATCACTCTTCTCCGGTGAAGGCCCTTCTACTCTGCGTATTTAAGTCATCCAGCACTCCATTATATGGCTCTCTCTGGAGAGTCAGTACAGTGCCTCTTTATCTCTCTCCTCACCTTCTCCTCTATAAAAAACAAATTGTGCAGCAGGCAAGAGCATCATCAACATGCACAGTGTGCCCGCTGTCATGCAGATAGCCCCTCTTTTTGGTAATGGAGAGAACAGAGATCGATAAAGAACTGGAACTGGTGCAGACGCACAGGGGCCTGTGTGGTTGGCCCTAATCCTGATGAATAATGTGGCTGTCATAATAGCAGGCAGAATGCAATGCTGCGACTTAGCGGAGTGATGAATAGCCTGTCAGATCAAGTACTGACATTGTCACACATAACAGCATATGAACGAATGACTGTGCAATGCAAAATATATAAATTTCGTTTGTCCGACATTTCCATCTAACAGTCAACTAAAATTTTAGTTAAATTTTAGTTTAGATGGTCTGCAGAAACCTCATAAAATATGCATTTATTCTAATAATAATTGATAAATAGTAGCATTCACTGCTGAGGTGTTCAATTGACCATGTCTTCACATTGGCATGGCTGTGTTCTCTGTGTTAACTCTGAAAACACGACCCTGCGTGCAGAAATGTAAATGAGTTTGATTCTGGGCTGCTTTATCTATGAATGTAAGGGGATAGATCTGATTTAGGATTTATTACTTCCAAGCCTCAAAGTCTCCTGTTGACACACAATCCAAGAACCCACTTCTTATCCAACTTAACCCATCTCTAGTGAAGTAAAGACCCAATACTGATTCATTATGCTCAAACAGACGTTTTGATTTTGTTGACATTATTATTAGAAAGAAATAATAACATGATAAAACTGACAGAGACAGGTTGTTTGATAAATGGCATGTTTGGTAATGCGATGGAGATGTGCCTATTGATTGTGCTAACAAATAGGGTAACATTTGTTTTTTCAAAAATCTAATTCTCGGATATCCTGAAGTGTGAGAGTGATAAGAAGCCTGGACATCATACAATTCCCATTATGGTTTATAGAGGACAAGACGAGATTTATCTTTGATTTGTCTGAATTAAAGATTTATCATTTAGATTTATCTGAAACATTATGAGAAAGCATTTTGCACACTATGGCACAAATAAATAATAAACAATAACAGTGGTAGAGTTAAATGGGTATGAAGTTGACATGAAATCAAAACCCCACCCCCTTCTCCTCCGTCTCAGTAACAGACCAAATTCAGATCTGCAGCTCGTTAAAAGAGAGCGCCATGCTACGCTCCGTTTGACAGGGTCCCAATGCAGTGTTCACTGCTTCCTATGTCATGTGTGTCTTGTTTAGATCTGTGTTTTAGTTTGGCTTTGGTCTGTTCCCTGCCAGACCCAGAGCGCAGCCAGACTTCAGCCACACCACAGACGCAGAGCACACACCTGCGCGATGCCAACATCAGAGCCCTCGCCTGAAGCCAACAGAGAGTCTGACCAGGAAGGTAAGTAAAGCTTTATTTATTCATTTATACACATGAAAAAAAAAAACATACATACACTTATAGAAATAAGATAGTAAAATGACTAAAATCACATAATAGAAATAAGATTAAAAAAATACAACAATAAAATAAATCAAGTAAAGGCCCTAGTGAATGAATGTGTTTTGAGATAATTTATAAATGTATATAGTGAGTCGATTGCTCATAGGTTGTCAGGAAGAAAGTTGCATAGCTTGGGACTGAAATGACTAAAGGCTGACTCACCAATTTTTAACCATGTTTTTGGCACAACCAACAAATTACTCATTGATCAGAATCAGAATCAGAATGTGCTTTATTCGCCAGGTGTGCACAAACACACAAGGAATTTGTTGTGGTTTTCTACAGAAGCTGATGTGCGCTTCATCCCTCCACCACTTCAGCTCCATCGGGCTCTGCCTTCCCTCCAGCTCTGCCTTGGTCCTCAGTCCTCTGGCACCACCTCGGAACGCTTGTCGCTGCGGCTCTGCCTCTGCCATAGATTTGTCTTCCAGCCAAGTCTCCACCATGGCTCCTCCTTTCCTCATCTCCACGGCAGGCCTTTGTCCTGGCTGTTCTCTGAGTTCCCACCTGGCTCCTCCTGCTCTCCTCTCCTCCCTGGCTCCTCCCACTGACATCAACACCCTGGTCTCTCCTTACATTTGTGTTTTAGTGTGTCTGTTCCTGTTTCCATGTGTTCCTTGTTATTGTTAGTTGGCCTAGTTTCTCAGTGTTTGCCATTTTGTTTCCATAGTTACTGATTACTTTCTCCTGCTTTTCATTTATTTCCTTTGATTAATCTCCATGTGTGTTAACCCTTCAGTTCTCTTTTTTTTCAGTGTTCGGTCTCGTTTATGTTAGTGTGTTTGTACTAAACTCATTCCTGTGTGTTCTTTGTTACCTTTTTGGATTTATTAAAGACGCGTTTTTGTTTATTTTTGTACCTCCTTCATCTTCGTACGCTCATTACAACCACTGCGTGACACCCTGTTCCTTAAGCATGTTCACATAAAATAAATAAATGGTAACAATCTATAATAAGGTTCAGTTATAAGTCATTTATAAATGATTAGTTAATGATGAACTAATCATTTACAAAACATGACTATACGTTCAAAAATGATTAATAAGTGGTATGCTAACGATTAACAAATGTGTGGTAAATTATCTTTAAAAATGTGTAAATCATGAAATAAATCAGATCATTAGTAGATGGTTTATAAATTATTAGTTGATATAGATATACACTTTGTAGTGTGTACTGCAGTGTGAGTGCTGACTGGTGAGGGTATAGACAGCTGTCTTCTCTGACACACATGGAGTGTTTAACTCTGTGCACCTGATGTGAGCTTCAGTGGAAGGTAAAACCAGTTCAGAAGTTCACTTTATCACTAGATCCCACACACTCCACACAAAACACAAGTCTGTGCTGATGAGTGAAAGGATTTAACATAATCCACTGGAATCACCTGACTGTAAGGCATTTATTAATGTTTATCCACTTCAAAACAAATAAATTACTATTCTTAAAAATAGTGCTTTAGCATACCTGCATGTTTGTGCTTTTGAACACAGACCAGCTTACAACTTCATAAATCATATACTGATCATTTACTAATGGTTTGTTCATCATTTGTTCATGATTAACAGTTGATAATGATACTAAACAATTTTGACATAAATACTTCAGTGATTTATATGTGATAAATAATGTATAAACTAATAATTTAAAAACCATCTACTAATGATCTGTTTGATTTATTTCATGATTTACAATTTTTTTAAGATAATTTACAACACATTTGTAAATCATTAGCATACCACTTATTAATCGTTTATGAATGTATAGTCATGTTTTGTAAATGATTCGTTCATCATTAACTAACAATTTATAAATGACTTATAACTGAATGTTATTATAAAGTGTTACCAAATAAATAAATAAATTCTGTCACCATTTATTCACCCTTATTCCATTCCAAAGTTGCATGGTTAGGGTATCTGTATTAGCCGTGCTGATATTGTTTGTGTGATATTGCTTAATTATTACACAACTGTCTGGACTCCTTAATTCTGAAAGGTCAATAGCGGCATTCATCAGACAGATATTTACGTAATCACTATCATCCATGGCAATGCTATATATCAGACTGCTCATCTGAGTAACTGAAACAAGTGTTACTTTCATTTCTCTAGCATCACACCACGGGAAAAGGGTCTGTTTTAGTCTCTGGCAAAGAAAAATGTGTGGAAAAAACATGTCACTGAGTGAAACGATCTTTTCAAATACATTTAATTTATATTTTAGGTATAAAATGTTTGTAGGGCTAAAATATATTGCTTTCAAATCTTATGAAATATATACAGGTCCTTCTAAAAAAATTAGCATATTGTGATAAAGTTCATTATTTTCCATTATGTAATGATAAAAATTAAACTTTCATATATTTTAGATTCATTGCGCACCAACTGAAATATTTCAGGTCTTTTATTGTTTTAATACTGATGATTTTGGCATACAGCTCATGAAAACCCAAAATTCCTATCTCAAAAAATTAGCATATTTCATCCGACCAATAAAAGAAAAGTGTTTTTAATACAAAAAAAGTCAAAATTCAAATAATTATGTTCAGTTATGCACTCAATACTTGGTCGGGAATCCTTTTGCAGAAATGACTGCTTCAATGCGGCGTGGCATGGAGGCAATCAGCNGTATGCCAAAATCATCAGTATTAAAACAATAAAAGACCTGAAATATTTCAGTTGGTGTGCAATGAATCTAAAATATATGAAAGTTTAATTTTATCATTACATTATGGAAAATAATGAACTTTTATCACAATATGCTAATTTTTTGAGAAGGACCTGTAAATCTTACATGAATCTTATGAACCTAACAGCTATTCATGAAACATACAATAAATTATAGAATCAAATACAGGCATGCTGTATGGTAATTACAGCTACAAAACCTACCCCCAAACCTATCCATACTCCTTACATAAAATTTAAAATGACCGCTTAATTTCACAATTAAAATACTTTAAAACCCAGGGAAAACAAACAAGATAAGTTCTGCTGTCTGTGATCTATGGAATACGATGAGTATGCCTCATAACTAGAACTGATCGCGCTGTCTGAGAGAACTGGGATCACGCGCAGAGGCTTCTGCTCTGTGTCATTCAGCGCAATTCCGCCTATCCTGCCTTCACTAATCGATAACGAATGAATGAAAGCATGTAGTTCTCAATGTGTAGGTTGTCATCATTAATTTTGAAGTATTTCCACACACCCGAGGCTGACATTGTTTGTGCCGCTGCTATCGGTGTCTCTGTGCACGGACAATTCTGTCAGTTACATCACGTGAGATATCGCTCTTTGGTATCTTTGGTATCGGGAGTACCAGTACAAGTACATGAGCTTGGTATCGGTGCATCCCTAGTAATAACGTTCCCATAGTGTCAACACCATGATGCAGTGTCAAAGTTCCCTTAAGAGGGAATGTCTCAGGTTATGTATTGAGAAGGCAATTAGACAATTAGGATCTGGAGATTCCATGATGCAGGTGCCAATATTATTGGTGTGTTTTTACAGGTGCTTCAGAGATCAGTCACACTGGAGACGTTCCTATAGCGTTAACACCATGACACAGCATCTCGTTCCCTTCTCAAGGAACTGGGTAACATAACCTGAAACGTTCCTTACATTCCCAAAGCAGGCCATGATATTTCTGTGTTGCTGACTTGTTGGATGAGTTCGCTCTGCATTTCAAATTTGCAAATATTGCCTCCGACAGATTCAATGTAGGCATCAAGTGTAATTTCTGTGACAATCTATTAAATTGCGTTTCAATATGAAGTACTCCTCAAATTTTGGCAGTACTACATCAAATTTTTCCTTATCATTATCAAAGCTAAAGAAAACTAGAATCTTCTCAGCCTTGCTTCTTATTGCATAGACTGGAGTAGCAATTTTTAATTCTGGTCTTGGGGTTCCTCCACTTTGCACATTTTATAATTTGTAAAAGACATTTAGATGACTAAGTAGGCTTTGTTTCCACCCATGGTCACAATGACTATAGTTTCACCATGGCAAATTGTAAAACTACGAAGAAGAATCTGAATAAGATTGAGGAAACTCCAGACGGCAGCAAAGCTAGTGCTAAGCCAATGGGAGCGGTCAACAACATTGTCAACAATAAGGATGAAAATGAGCAGATAAAGGCTCTTGCTGACATGAGAAATTTGGTGACAGACTTTCAGTAACTGAGCACTGAATTACTGAAGCTGTGGATCATTTTAAGAAGTTCCAAAAAACAGTGCATGCAATTTTCACTTAGTCAACTTGCCTGAAAAAGTGGAAGGGGAGGATACGGCAAACTTTTTGGAAAAGTGGCTGACTGATGTGCTTGGATCCTCTATGTTTCCAAGCCCACTAGTCATTAAATCTGCACACAGAATCTGCAAACTCCTGACAAAAACCTGCAGAAATATCCACGAATCCTGATAATGAAGTTTATCAACTTCTTTGATTGACAGAGAGTTATACAGGCTGCCAGAGAGATGAGAACAGTAATATATGAGGAGCACAAGGTGATGATGTTCCCGGATGTTTCGGTAGCGGTGAGACAACAAAAGAAAGCTTTTTGCCTCTGTACAAAGCAGACTGATTTGAGAATCATTGGACTTAACAGAGAGCAATGAGGAGAAAGACGAGTACGCTTGGTGGCTCGCAACATTCCTTCAGGGGAGCTAATCATGTAAATAAGCCACAAATTCAGTGACAGTCTTTGCAGTCTTTGCATTACCATCCTCGTGTTCCTAACATTAAGGAAGCGTGGATGAACTTTCTTTTTAACAGAGTTCCGGATTAGATTTTAAACAAAACACAGTTCGATGCAGACTTTTCAGACAGACTGAGAATAAAAGATGATGCAGTGACAACTACATTGGATCAGGCAGTAATGTTGCAACACACAAGTGTGAGTAACAGTGTTTTTACCATGTGTCTCTATGGCATTGTCTGTTACAGATTGTTTGATATGTACTGAGTATTTATACTGTAGCGCCACAGTCACAGCCATAGTTGTGATAGTTTTGTGAAAAATTAGATAGATAGTGATAGATTTGCTGTTCTTTCCTTTGCTTCGGCATTCATGGTGTAAATGCTTTTAGTTACCTGATACGGCAGAAAACCCATAGAGAACGTTGCTTTTGTTATTGTTTTGATCAAAGCCATTCACTGTAATCCTGAATAAAAGCTTCAGTGAGCAAGATATTCTGTTTTGTCATCAGTAAGACATTACAACACATTTCATTTTTATTTGTCACCACATGCAACAGCTTAACATAGGAGCATAAAGACAAGTTCGAACAAATGACTAAGGAAACGAAGGGCCATATACAAAGGTATAATGAGGGGCTAAACAAGAAACGGGTGTGCACAATCAGTAACCATGGTAACATAACCAGTAACTGTGGAAACTAAGAGGAATGATATTAAACAGGACATACCAAAAAGGAACAAAACCAGGAATACAGGTGGAATGTGGCAATCAGGACTACCACCAAACCGGTGGCAGCTTCAGTCCATTTAGGATCATCTCATGGTTACGACCCCAAGGGACTCAGTCTCTATTTTAGATTAGCAGCTCACAATCTCTTATCATTTTCAGCTGTCCAAGCGTAAACAACCAAGAGAAATAAATTATGGCTACCAGGCAACTTTGGGAATCAATTAAATTCTTTTTTTTTTTTTTTTGAGTATAATTTTAAACTGAAATGGGGGGGGGGAAATGGCAAGGATACATTCTAAACGTAATAGTTTTACCTCTCTCCTGGAGAGAAAGACATTTTCACTTTCAGAAGCTTACAAATACATTTCTACCCCATGAAAGTTGCTTCTTCAAGGACTGTAAGGCAATTTAAAGCTAAATGCCATGGTTAGTGATTATTGCCTTATGTTTGCGAGGAGCCAAGCTATTATTGCTCAAGCAAACACATTGTGTATGATCCATGCATCATTTGCTTAATATAATAAGGTAATACAATACGTTTTCAACTTTGCATAATTAGTTCAGTCGTTTCATTATTGCAAACTGAGGTATTTGGGAAAAGGAACGGTAGGACTGAAGATTCCCGCCTGCAAGCAGGAATGCTAATCTAATTATTGAGGCAGTACATTTTATCTTACTTTGCATTCGCAGGTCAGGCTTTGTGGAGCAGATGTGCTGTGAAATTAATTTTCTTTGGTGTAACAGCAGACATTTTCTCTGTCTTTGTTATGCAATTTCCATTTCACAGATGATAACCTATTATCACTTTATTCAAGGGAAACATGCTAATGGCCAGGAGGTAGACTGAATTATTCATATATTTTCTCACTTCTATTCTGCGGCATAGCCCCACTCTGTTCATGCACTAGGAAGAGGCTAATGCAAACATGACCAGATCCTTGTAAATTGGCTTGTAGAGGAGGCTGTTAGCATAGTGCCTGGGGACGGATGGTGATAACAGCCGATATCTCGAAAGTACAGCCTATTTGTTCGTGTCTAAGTATACGCATTTGTTTAAAGTGTGTATGTGCCTGAGAAAATGCATGGATTTTTTTTTCTTTTTTTTTGCGCAGCATCATGTACTTCTTGTACTACTTCTGCAGGCTGACAGGGCATTTTCCAAGCCAATCTGAATTTATTTGCAGCAATATCTTACTTCGACTCCAGTGTAAAAAACCTTCATGGTCAAAGGGTTAATATTTCAATAAGAATTGAAAGAATGAAGAATGTAGAAGTGTAATAATATGATCAAACAAAACATTACAATGCACAAATATGCAATGCAATATTTGTTTTGTCCGAGCAATGTTAATGAAAGTAATCTGATAGAGAGGAAAAGTTGACAATCTTTGAGGGAAAACATGCTATAGGGACACAGGAAAGGGGCCATTCAGCAAGTAATGAGGCCCCACACGTGACGCAACCTCAACATAATGACTAATGTATTAAAGTGTAGCCTGAGGCGGCAGCAAACTATCGTCTCCAGGAGAAGGGGGGATTGGGGGGGTGGGTTTACAATTTTAGGGTGTTGGTAATTGGCATCACCAAGCAGAAAACAGTTTGCAAAACATACATCAAGGGAGCAATCAAATCAAAAGAAGCCTCACTTAATGCTGAGCAGATTTGCATGCTTAAATGCTGATGGACTCTGTTGCTCAACATTTGCTTGATCTGGTTCAAGTTAATGGTGATTGGCTGCACTGGACAAACTAAAATTATCAGAAGATAACAGCTTCTTTACATGATTTAGGGGACAGCTGTGTCAATAATAAATGTAATAATGCAATTATACTTTTCTGGATAAAAATGTAATCACTAGAATAATTTCTCAAAGTGATTATGGTCCCTTTTTAGCCATGCATAATAATACATTTGGCATGTAGATCAAGCTATATTTATACCCAACTTTTAGTAAAGCAAATGATATTTGGCTTGACAAAATGCCAAATGCCAAATCTAGAAATGAAAATTCTTCACACTTGAGCCATTATCAGCAATGCTGTCCACTATTTCCCTTGACTTTTATTATTATTATTACTATATACAGTACATATCCGAATGAACACAGAGTGGCTGTAGTTGGTGAAACGATAAACCTTTTCCCTCAATCTAGAGTTCATGGCAGAGTCAATGATGCTTCTCCCATGGCAGAAGAACATTAAGATTACATTTCCGCTAAAATCCAGTTATAGGAAGCTAAGAGGGGCCAAATACATTGTAAGCATTTCTCTAAAAGCTTTAATTGAGACTCTTTTTTAATTTTTATGGCAACAAATTTGATTAAATTTGACCTGAAATGTAGTCATCTTCATTTTGCAAGCTTCCATCATTAGAGTGGTCATTCACCCAATTATGAATCAGAAGTCTGATGTTTGATGCCAGTGAATTTAGAGAACATGACAAAAGCCTTTGTCCTTTTCAATTATGAGGACATTAATAAATTATCTGGAGAACATTTATTAATCATAAATTATCATTATTCATCATTCATGTTGCAACCAGATTTTAGTATGGTGTTTTGTTTTAGATTAATATGAATATATGGAAGAAAAACAAGCATACAACACATCATGTTAAGTATTTGAAAATATATTTCTAACAATTACAAACATGCATTTAGTGCCGGATGTACCTGACAGAGGCTGTGACAGAGACACACCGAAGCGATTTGTAGTCACTAGATGGCAGTATTTTACCCTGAATCACAAACAACATGTGCTCATTTGGCTGATTTTGCATATGTGTCCAAATCTGTCAATAGTTAGAGAACTACTGATATTACAATTGTTATAAGTACAACTTTTCCTCCATACAATTATGGGTCAAATGTGTTAACAATGTTAAAAGGTCAAAGTGAAACTGAATCATAAAGGTCAAGGCACCTCTAATAGTTTATAAAATAATAATAATAACAATAATAATAATAACAATAAACATTTAAAGCACACAATAACTGCATGCTACTAAAGACCTCAGAGTCTCACAGAGCAGGACTCTAATCTCATTTAATTTATTATAATATAATATAATCTCTCCATCTCTTGTATAAGACAGAATTCAGCTGAAGAACCTGTCACAATCCTCATTGATTGTCTGACCACAGTTTATCTTGAAGAACTCTTTATTATACTACTTCCAAACCCCGATCTATATCAATTCAAATCCATATCAATATCAATTTACTCATATCAATATCCGTTCTGGTCCCATAGCTCGTCTCATGGTGTCGCCCTTAAAGGTCCCTCAGTTTCCTTGACAAACAATCACACACACGCACTAACCCTTTGACTGAGGCATCAACCGTTTCTGTGATTGTAGTAAACGTTATCACGAATTCCCTTGATTCATGCCTGTCTATGTTTCACCACTGTGGTACCTTGCACTTTCCATTTAATCTTATAACAGCCTTTTTTAGATTTTCTTTGTAAATACAGAAAAAAAATACACTTTCAAAGGTATTTTGACATACAATTTTTCTTATCAAAAGAAAAAAAAGAAATGATGCAAATCAGAAAAACCGCAGTACAAATATTTGTTAGCTGGAATTATTGGCAAGGTTGTGTGTGTGTTTTGTTTGTTTGTTTGTTTGTTTGTTTTATTACAACAGTTAATATTTTGCTTTTGTGTCATTTATCATTGTAACTGTAGCATTTACTAAGAATAGAGTAACTTTAATTTTTAGACTACATACAGGAATAGATTGTAACTTTAAGATTCTGAAGCCACACAAAGAGGAAATGGTTTTTAAACTAAAATGCTTGTGGAGTATCAATTAAATACATAAATCACACTAGTTCATGGTCAGTCCTTTTTTGTAATAATCGCCAGCGATCGTGGATGCTTGAGGGTCAAGGTCTCACATACATAATATCACAATATCAACCGGATGGATGCAAGTTTGGAGGAATCTGATATTGTGTTTATTTGTCCCCTGCCCTCTCATTCAGCCTCAAACAGTACAAAAGCCTGGTACAAAACGTGAAGCATGTGTACATCCTGATCTCTCATAATATTAGTTATAATCAATGGCTGCCTTTTTAATTATTGCTCATGGTACAAAGCAGGGAAGGCTCATTTAAGGGCGGATCGATATGTGAAAGTGATTGGTGGATGGTGGAGCTGTACATCAGGTGGCTTGATGTGAAAATCATTGGGGCCTGTGCGCGCGCTGATCAGAGCGGTTAGTCCCCCGGCTGGCTGCGGGCTCTGGGTAATGGGTGAACCTTCCCTGAACCAACATCTGCGGCCTTCTCTAAACAACATCATATACGTTGTACGAGGAATGGGAGTTGGGGAAAATTGGGGGGGGGGCTTTGCTGTCTTCGGTTGTATTTTTCTTTCCTGCCTTTGTCTTTAGCTCCTCACGCCTAATAATCTTCTGTTAATTTTCATTCTCTATTCACCCCCTCATTCTATCACGTGAGAGGTGATTGTTTTTTCAAGATCATCTCTATTACCTTCTTTCTCTTGCTCCTCTGATTGTAACCCGCCTGGCCAAGCTCTAAAAGGTTAATGACTTTGGCCTTTGGACGTTATTTATAGCGCTGGTAAGAGAAAACACATCGCCGTTCCTCCAGCTTTACCTTTTCTTCTGATCTATGCTGTTCTCTCTCATGAAAACCACCACTTTGCCTCTTCCCTTCTCCTTTTCTGCCATGTAGTTTGCACTTTTACATCTCCTTAATCATTTATTTTCTCCTTCTAGTGCCTAAACTGATATAAATGACGGTAATCTCAGAATGTGTCAATGGTAGCGTTTCGTAGCTGAGTGGCATTATTTGTCACCATTCTTGCCCTTAAATGAGCTCCTTTGCACAGCCATCCTATGTTAAATGGGCAAATAATTGTTTTCACCATTTGTCAGGGAGTGTGTTTTTCAACTCATTTATATTAGTCATATGATTAGCAGACATCTGCCGAAGGCGTATCAATTCCAATGAGCTCTGCCCAACAGCCCAAAAGCCAGTTACACAGTGGCATGCAGCTTTTGCCTTTTGCTTCTAATAATAAATCGGTTCATAGAATGATAAGATTTTGTGTTTACAGTTTTTGCCAAACTTTAAACTGAATTGAATTCATAAAGTGACGAGGGTAAAAATCACATAAATGAACATGGCTTTACTGTATGGATAAGGTAAGGTTAGTTTTAATAAATCAAATGAAATTGCAACTCTCTGCCAGCGGTTAGTAATTTGATTAACTTGATCTCAAAGCAGTGATGAACTCTGCCGTTTCTACGGCCGCTTCACTTAAAAACAAGTCTGATCCAATAACTGAAGTAATTAATTCATTCGTCACTGTGGAAATGGAGGGTCAAGTCGAGCACATTGCATTATTTGCACAGTATTACATGCAGTAACATGTTGGCCATTCGGGAATTACATACATACAGAAAATTTGCATAGTGTACAGTTTGTGTTGCATAACAGTATACATTCACCGCAGAGATGGCAATATGTGCGGAACGTCACGTGAACAAACAGGTAAACAGGTCTCGTCGCTTCCGCTTGGTGGAGAAAGTGTTAACAGCAGTACGAACTGACACCGATATCTATGAGCTAACCTAGCTTTTATTGTTGGCATTTTATTCTATTTAAATATCTAAATGTTAGTGAGAAATGGACATCAGCTATGTTTTTGCTAGCTCCTTTTGGGCATCTTGAATTAAATGGCTCTACATTAAACAAAGCACATACACAAGACCTGAACCGGAAGCGATGCGACATGTTTTATGGAATACAGACGTTTGTTGTGCATAACCCCTGTTGTTGTAAAGTACCAGTATAGTATATGAAGACTGAAAACTGATGCAATTAAAAGCTGAATCTCTGTGGCACTTGTCTTTAGCTTTGCTAGTATGCATTATTGACGTGTATGACTGCCTGAGCCGATTACTGTGAAATGTATGATTATTATGACAACACTGATTATTGTTAAATCAATCTGTGGTTCACAAAGAGGTCAAATGTACTAATTAAATTTTTTTAAATAGCATAATTACAAGGCACTAAAGCATTAAATCTTTTGAAAAGGCCTTGACAATAAAATCAATCAAGGCAAATGCAAGATATTAATCAAGGCCATGTAAAGTGCTGTAATGAGCTGAACTGTCTGATGACTGAGGTTGTTTTTATGTCATTTATTCCCGTTCTTAGTAAGATGTATTCAGTCGTTCAGGTAATTGTGAAGTGGACAAGCATGTGTCAAATCAAACACAACACTTACAGTATATTTGTTCCGGGAGGGTTTCTATAAATCACATGGCTTGTTGATGCTCTGAAACACATCAGTCCAGATGTCTGTCGTTTGTGAAATTTTAAAGTTGCATTTGATTCAAATGAAGGATGGTGGAAAGTATTTGGTTTTGGCATGTTTGTGATACAATTAAGTGAAATGAAACACCATTCTGATAACATTTTATGTAGCTTATTTCATTGAATATGCAATATTCACTCGAATAAACATAGAATGTAGACTGTTTAAATAGACTGCCGTGTTTGTGTCCGATGTATTCGGCTTCACATTGTTATTCACACCACTTGTGTTCTTGGCCCCCCGTACAGTATATTTCATCGGGCCCCCTCGGTCACAGCGATCTATCCCCCAAACGATCGTTGTGGGCCCTCCGACAGCTCCGGACCCCCTACGCTCAGTCCCCCACCGCTGGGACACATCCTGTGCTTTCAGTCACGGTAAACAGATTCAGACAATACACACAACAGTGTCTTGATTCAGTCATCTTGTCCTCTTTCATTCTGATATCTCATAATGCCTCAGTCCACCTGTCATCTGCCTGCCTTCATATGCAGTCTTTTTATATTTCATTGTACCTCCTCTTCTCCCAGATTAGCTTATTCATTCTTCACATATGACCGCCAGCCTGTTAAAGTCATATTAAACCAAAGCAATCCACTTTAAATGGGTGTCTACTATGAGCATTAAAAATCTCTTTGCTGGCCTTTAAATATTTTGATTGGGTGATGAGGAGGGGCCGTTTCAGAGCGCTGATCTCTCTCCTTGGAGGCCGCTTCTGAATATAAATCGAGTAATATTATAAAGGCGTGGAGAACGAAAGGACTGGCTAATGAATGGGATACGTGATCTACAAAGGAACAGGAGGTCATGCTGTGAAGTGAAATACCCTTATAACTTCAATGCTAATTCCCGCAGATGATGATACATTAACTGAGGGCTCTTATAATTCTATTTTTATCAGCCAAGTACGCAGAGCATTGACATATTTGTATTAAAGGGGATTAAATTGAATTAAAATCAAATGCAATCATAATTATTTCTGTAGTGTATTGCTTGACTCCAACCCTGGATGTACAACATAATCAAATGAAAAACAGGGCATTAAGAAAGCTGATTTGTATGGCTGGGATGTATCTAGATCATCTGCAGATGTCTCAAGAAGTCTAACAATGTCCTGGATCAGATTACTTAACATTAAGACTTAATACTAGATATTAAATACAACATTTAATCCCATGTCTTATCATTTATTTTTCATCTCTACAGGGAATTAAAGTCATACCCTCTCATATATTTGTTCGGATGTCATCTCTGAATGTCTTAATAAAACCTAAAATTAGGTAGAAGCATAGAAATAGGTAGAAGCTTAGTTTGTACTAATATTAGGACATCATCAGCAACTGTTTAAAGCGCTCTGCATATTCTGAGACAGGTGCATCAGTCAACTGAACATATTTTCTTTCCACTCAGATTGTAATTTCTGCAATGTAGAATATTTAAAGCAAAAAATATAATAGTAATAATAATAAAAATAAATAAAATAAAATAATAATAATAAATAAATACAGCCAAGCAATCCTCACTGTCATTAAACAATAAAATGTATGGCAAAAGTGCTCCAAAATCAGCACATCCATTATATTTCTATTTATAGCCTACCTTAAGTACATATTTTTATTTTTAACTTCTGGATAATTATGATTTCATGTAATTTGTGTGCTTAAATGAAAGTGACATATACTGTATATAATCTAAATTTGTAAACTGAATGCATTCTGGTACACTCCCATATAATAAAATTATGATGAATGACAGATTGGAGATCTCAAAATGTGGTGGGAACAAAATTTGATAATTTGGTTTGGACGAAACAGTGTGCAAACAGGGGTGGGGAAATGTCCTATTGGTCCCACCCACAAATAATAATTACACCTATGGAATATCACCATAAAGATTAGCCTGCTAATTACACAACACCGATCCCAATAAAGATCAAACACTCATAAGGACTGATTTGTACATCATCCTTTTTTCCCCTACATGTTTTCCCATCTTTTTTTTTGTTTTCTGTTTTTTTGCCATCACTGCAAATCTCACAATAGAAAATCCATGGTGATGCCGTACCTCCACACTACTGAATACACGTATCTCAACCTGTCTGGGCTGTTTCAAAAACTTTATATGACTTTTTTTAACCATTATTAGCCTGAAAAGACAAGACAAAACATGTAATTTTACCAGTTTTTTTATTTTATTTTAATATTTCTAAGAACACATTATTATGTGCAAATCTTCATATCCCTAGCAAGCAGCATAGCACAGACTACTGCACAAATAAAGCAAGACATTGGTGTCCGTGAGTACATCCAACTGCTCTCTGCAATCCTTTTTCAGAATCATCTGCCTTTGGCCAAAATGCCATTAATACAAGTGTCAGCAGGGTGAGTGGAATAGGGCTGTTGCAATGTTTTTGACTAGCTTGAAGACAAAACGTCCTAGATCCAAGGGGGACAAATCTGTCTAAGACATTGTCTGTTTTTCAGCCTTTTGTGATGCTGCTTCCTTGGGACTCTGTCTTTTATTTGTGTTAAGATTAAATTGCACGGTTTCTAATGTTTTCACCCCTCTATCTGTCATAGGTCACTGACCTTGGTAAGGCTCAGATAATAGATACATCTTCTGTTTGTTTCAGAAGGTGAAACACTTGTCCGCCACAGCCTAGTGACTCACTATTGTCGCCGTCTCAAGCAATTAAGAAAAAATACTGAAATCATGCCTCACTGCATCGTTTCAATATTTATTATGTTTCTTTTGCTCAAAGCCATTTTGCCACATTATCAGAAATTATCTTTAACACAATTAAAACTGCATTTAGATTGCACATTAGAATAAACATTTAGACTAAACATCTTGTGGCATTCTCAAATTGAAACCTGAAATAGAATATATAATAGAGTACCACAGACATGCTGGTAAAATGAATGATTTGGAAATTATTTTATGATTTTTGTTTACTAAATTATAATGATGGGCAGAATGTACGGTTTGGTTTTGGGGTTCAATTCCAGTGCAGCGGTCTTGAAATCACGTATTTTATAAACACAGTGGCTGCAATCTTATTATGAAGGTAAACATTTGCATGTCATAATGTGATATGCATATGCTTGTCATAAACATTACATTCTTTAGCATTAACCATAAGTTAAAACAGTAAATCTAATCAATATTGTAAAACACATGATTAAAAAAAAAAAAAATCTGTGTTAAAATTCAAACTCTTGCCTTATCCTAATTCACAATGTACAAATTGGAAAATGCACAAGGGCTGTATCAACATTGTTTCACAACATTCCATAAATGCGAGACGATTCCCACTTAATTTGTTTAGCATATTGCAACATTTCTTATGGCAGGTTATAACTAATTTCCTTGGATTATTCTTTCTGATTGTGAAAAAAGTTAAAAAAGAAAAAGTGAAAGTCATGATGTGTTGCCAAGTATGGTAACCCATACTCAGAATTAGTGCTCTGCATTTAACCCATCCAAGTGCTCACACACAGCAGTGAGTATTGAACACACACACACACACACACACACACACAGCAGTGAGTATTGAACACACACACACACACACACACCCGGAGCAGTGGGCAGCCATTTTGCTCCAGAGCCCGGGGAGCGATTGGGGGTTCAGTGCCTTGCTCAAGAGCACCTCAGTTGTGGTTTTGAAGGTGGATGAGAGCACTGTTCATTCACTCTCCCCACCTTCAATTCCTGCAAGATTCAAACCAGCGACATTCGGGTTACAAGCCCAACCCTCTAACCATTAGGCCATGACTGTTGTTGTATTTTGTGCTTAAAATTAAGCATTAATCATTAAAATAATTAGACACCTTAGGGTTATGGGTTTGTCATTTTTTTAAAACACTGTTAACAATTAATATTGTTCCTTTAAAGATAGTACATAAAAATCAGCACCTGACAGAGGAACCATTCTAGAGGAAGAGACCACAGTGATGGTGGAGCCAGCGGACGATGCCACACCTGTGAGGTGGATGGATTATCTCGGCAAAGGAGAAGTGCTCACTAACACAGATTTAGACATATTTGTGAAGAATATTTGAGAGAAATAGGCCTTTTGTGTACATAGTCTTAGATCTTTGAGTTCAGCTCATGAAAAATGGGGGCAAAAACAAAAGTGTTGCATTTATAATTTTGTTCAGTGTGGATGTAGGAAAACGAAAACTGAAGTTTAGGAGTTTGTGATCTGAAAAATCAAAATCAGTTCCACTAACAAGAATATTATATAAGCCAGATGTACATATAAGATCCAATATATGACCCCTGGAGTGAGTAGCAAAAGTTACATGTTGAGTTAGACTGAAACAATCCAGAACAGACATCAATTCGTTGCATTGTACAGTGTGTTCATGTATATTAAAGTCACCAAGAAAAATTACAGATGAATAACTAGCACAGACAAGAGCAAGTAACTCACTAATCTCAGAGAAAAAGTCTGAATGAAATTTTGGATGTCGATAAATTAAGATTACAGCCATTGATGTTTTGCCAGTCATTTTCAATGCAAGATATTCAAAAGATGCAACGTCATGGAACTCAATCTTAGATATTTTGATACTCTCATGATGACAAACTACAGCCAACCCTCCACCTCTACGACGGAGACGAGGTTGAGAGAAATATATGTACCCAGGTGGAGTTAAGAGGTTTAAGTTGAAAAAGTCATTGGGCACCTGACAGGTTTCTGTCAAAAGTAGCATGTCCAGATTTGCGTCAATGATAATGTAATTTAGCACTGATGCTTTATCAGTTAAAGAGCGAGTGTTCAGTAGCGCACATCACATATCTGAAGATGCAATATTGCAGTGTCCAAGGATGGGATCGAAGCATAATGGTCTCAGATTTCCAAAGTTGATTACACGATTTTCCTGTTGTATTTTACTAGAAACATGGGTGTTGGTACAGTCCATACTGGTACAACCGTCCATACCGGCTTGATGAATACGATCCTCAACTGGATGGAACTGAAATAAATACTTTGAATGTTGCGATCCTATCGGACTTATGATAGCAACCTGAGTCGTAACAAAGCACTGTTTGCCAGAGGAGAACTGGCCCCCCGACTAAGCCTGGTTTCTCCCAAGCTTTTTTTTCTCCATTTTAACACCTGTTTGCCACCTGATGTCACCTGATGGAGTTTGGGTTCCTTGCCGCTGTCGCCTTTGGCTTGCTTAGTTGGGGACACTTGACATTTGACTTGACATTTATTCAACAGTGCTTTGATCTGCCTGCATTGACACTATTCTTTAAGAGCTGCTGTGCAGCCAAAATTATGTACCAGTTATCAATGTAAAGCTGCTTTGACACAATCTGCATTGTAAAAAGCGCTATATAAATAAAGGTGACTTGACTTGACTTGACTTTAGATAACCGGAATACTATTTGAAGACGAGCAGTGATAAGTCCGAAGTTTCTTCCATGATCGGTGTATGTAGCGGGGTCGGCGTAAAATTCCAAGTTCTTTACACCATTTATAAGTGTCCGGAGCCAAGTGGAGAGATCCTTTTAAAGATCTAAGTTGAGCAGAAGAAAATTGCAGAGCCATCTTGGGAGAAGTCACTTTATTAACATCAGCCAAAAACAGCACAACCTGCAAATGATTACATGTCGACATGACCAAAAGCCAATGGGACCCACACAACAACTTATCGGTTTAACTACGTTAGCCAGAACCGTATCGAATCCACAATCCACAGAAGGGAAGGCTACCCAACCATAGGATTGACACCATAAAATGATAAAGAGAGTAGAGACTCACTGTATCAGATGTCGCGAAAAGATACGGAAAGGAATGGAGAGGGCTCGCAGACGATCAGTGTGACAGAATCACGAAAAAGGCCAGGTCAGTCATCCAAATCTTATTGAGTGAAGAAAGTAGTCTACAAAATAATCCAAGTAATCCAGATCTGTTGAATCCCAGCAGAAACATCCAAAAACGTATCAGCCAATAAACAAACAAACAGACAGGTAACCAGCGTGAAGCGGCAGCACAAGCGCGCCAGCGTTCTTACACTGGAAGTTGAGGGGGACATTGTGACACGTGTGACGCAAGTGCATTGTGAAGCTCACGTCAAAAATAGTGGTCCTCTGTACTTCTGCATTATTTTTTTTAATTTAACTCAAGCTGACAAAATGACACTATTCTCTTCTGTAGAGCTGCTGTAATGTGTAGTACAACACAAATCACAGTAGTTTCAAAAGTTTTTTTAATAAACAAGGAGAATACACAAGAGAATGAGAATACAGCAAATACACAGTGGGAGGAGCCAGGAAGGAGATGAAGGCAGGAGGAGCCAGCTGGGAACCCAGAGCACAGCCAGGATGAAGGCCCACGGTGGAGTAGAGTGAGTGAGGAGCCATGGTGGAGACTTGGCAGGCAGACCCAGGGGGATGGAAGTGGAGCCAATAAGACCAAGCGACACCAATGCATCTCGAGGCCATGTTGGAGCCACAGCGATGAGTGTCCGAGCTGGAGCCAGGGTGCCAGAGGACCAAGCCGGAGCCTGATGGAGCTGAAGGGATGGAGGAACAAAGTGCAGCTGAAGGCCCGGAAGTCTGTGGTGCAGGCAGAGCAACGACTGACCAAGGCAGATCTGGAGGGATGAGAGAGCCCGGTGGAGCTGTAAGAATGATGGCCCTAGGTGGAGCCAAGCGAAGGAGGGACCAAGGTGGAGCCAACGTGCCGAGGTGAAGTAACGGGCTCGGCGGCTGAATGCGGAGCCAGGGGATCCCCTAGCCAAAGTGGAACTGGAGACCGGAATGTGGAACTGGAGACTGGAACACCCGAGTATATCATACCGTATATATTGTATTGTTATATATTGTGTTGACAACTCATCAATTAAATATTTTCGATCTTATATTCTGCATAATTTGGTGTTTTTAAATAAACAACACTGACAAAAACTATACTATAAAACTATATATGTTTTAGGGCTGGACAATATGACGATATAACATTGATATAAGTGATTACGCGGATTTAAACCTTCCTATATTGTAGTTATATAAAATATTCACATGCAGATTTGCTTTATGTGTTTCCCCGGCGTCGAAATCAGGCACATATAAACGTCAGGAAACACGACTCCTGGCTGAACGTCAATATCCATGGATTAGTTTATTTGACAAGTTGTAAAAAACACTTTCGAGCCCAAACTTTAGTGTAATTCGTTAGTTTTACTCGCGTTTTCGCAGTTTCCTCAATTGAATCCAGTCACTTTTGCCACTCAGTCCAGCTGAGGAGGCGCTTTCGGCGGGAAAGTGACGTCGATGCATACCCTCTATACTGATACACGACCTAGGAAGCTAGGGAGCTGTTTGAGACGCAGGGATAGTTTGTAGGGGTCTTCCTCGTCTACTTACTTTCTCTTCGTCGTCTTGGTATCACTGTGTGCTGTACACACCGGGACGAATATCTCGCGCGATTATCGCCGACGTTTAACGCCTCGTGACTAAACAAAGGGTGCCAATGTGAGTGTGCACACCGACGCGAAAAACGCCAGGCGTAAAAGCGTCATTTTTTAAAAAACGCATCGGGTTTGTTTTTTTAGTTTGACGCGCCGCGTTAAAAACTGGTAGACCAATGAGAGTGGCGCTTTTGTTCACGTGCCTGGAGATGCTGAAGTTACAGTAAAACACGACTTGGTGGCGCTCAAGCACAAAACGGTCTTGCCGAGCACACATTGATGACGAAGAGAAGACCCCTACAAACTATCCCTGCGTCTCAATCAGCTCCCTAGCTTCCTAGGTCGTGTATCAGTATACCATGTAAATGAATGTGGCCGACTCCCTGATCAGTGCCCTGACTAGTGAACTAGGGAGCTGATTGAGACGCACGCTATGGATGCTCTGCCACTTCTTGGCCACACCAATAGATGTGTATTATTTCTGTATTTTTACTGTTTGTTTTTTCTTTTATATTCAAGAAATATAGTTGAGAATGTCTATTTCATAAATATGTTTATTTGCACTGCCATTTCTGACTACCATCTCTCATATGTCATATATATGCCATTTAATATTTTTAGTTGAGAGATTTTTTTTTTCCTTGAGAAAATTTGCCATGTACTGTTCCTGATATACGTAATAATCAATATTGAATCGAATCGAATTGAATTGGAATCTAATTGAATTGCAAGCTTGTGAATCAAATTTTGAAATTTGTGTCAATACCCAGCCCTAGAAATCACTGTTTTCTGCAGAACTGCTTTATAGTTGAAATGAAGTAATTTAATAATTGATGATTTTTACAAAACTGAATCAACAATGAAATGTAAGCTCTAGCGTAAGTTCTGCCGGGAAGACTCTAATGTTACGTCATTCATTAGATCAGATCTAACCATTTACATTTACATTTACATTTACATTTATGCATTTGGCAGATGCTTTTATCCAAAGCGACTTACATTGCATTACACTATACATTTGTATCGGAGTATGTGCAATCCCTGGGATCGAACCCATGACCTTGGCATTGCTAGTGCCATGCTCTAACCACTGAGCTACAGGAAAGCATACATTATCTAACCAATCATTATTGAACACTCAGGTATAAAGCATTGGTGCTTACACTTATCTGAGTTCGCAGATGCTGACGCCAATCTCACCTCCACCCTCCCCACCACCACCAGGATGGTCCCTGTCCATATCCCTGTGGGGGGTCGGCTACGCCCCTGCCTTTATTCCGGGCAGGATATGCCAAGCCTACAACCATTCGGATGCGTGCTACGGACAGGGCCTACGCCAAAAAACTTTATCTTTTTGTATAGCTTTCTGGTTGTTAATAAATTTCATCATGTTATTTTGCCTCCCAACTGACTTTAGCTGAACAATGACACTATTTTCTTTTAGTTCATTTCAGCTGTACAGCAGCTCTATATTTGCATTATTGAATCTGGTGGTCTATAAAGTATGAAGAAAACCATACTTGAATAAAAGTATAGATATCTTACCAGAAAATGACTTTGGTAAAAGTTAAAGTCACTGTTTAGAATGTTACTTGAGTAAAAGTTTTAAAGTATGCGATATTTGTTGTACTTAAAGGTGCCATAGAATGCTTTTTCACAAGATGTAATATAAGTCTAAGGTGTCCCCTGAATGTGTCTGTGAAGTTTCAGCTTAAAATCCCCTTTAGATTTTTTATTATTACATTTTTTAACTGCCTATTTTGGGGCATCATTAACTATGCGCCGATTCCCCGCCCCCAAGCTCATGACTCTATAATACAGTGCATAAACAAAGTTCACACAGCTAATATAACCCTCAAAGTGGATCTTTACAAAGTGTTCGTCATGCATGCTGCATGCATACATCAGATCATGTGAGTATATTATTTATTTGGATGTTTATATTTGATTCTGCATGAGTTTGATGGTGCTCCATGGCTAAAGCTAACATTACACACTGTTGGAGAGATTTATAAAGAATGAAGTTGTGTTTATGAATTATACAGACTGCAAGTGTTTAAAAAATGAAAATAGCGACGGCTCTTGTCTCTGTGAATACAGTAAGAAACGATGGTAACTTTAACCACATTTAACAGTACATAAGCGACATGCTAACGAAACATTTAGAAAGACAATTTACAAATATCACTAAAAATATCATGATATCATGTCAGTTATTATTGCTCTATCTGCCATTTTTCACTGTTGTTCTTGCTTGCTTACCTAGTCTGATGCTTCATCTGTGCACAGATCCAGATGTTAATACTGGCTTGTCTAATGCCTTGAACATGAGCTGGCATATGCAAATATTGGGGGCGTGCATATTAATGATCCCGACTGTTATGTAACAGTCGGTGTTATGTTGAGATTCGCCTGTTCTTCTGAGGTCTTTTAAACAAATGAGATTTACATAAGAAGGAGGAAACAATGGAGTTTGAGACTCACTGTATGTCTTTTCCATGTACTGAACTCTTGTTATTCAACTATGCCAAGGTAAATTCAATTTTCAATTCTATGGCACCTTTAAGTACGAAAAGTATATATTTTTTATATTAAACTTACTTAAGTATTGAAAGTAAAAGTACAAGTACAAGTAAATGTAAAATACAAAAGGAGCAAAAAAATATTATTAAAAATTGTTCTATACAGTTTGAGCAGCAAGATTGTGTTCAGTTTGAACTCTCTTACATTTTGTTTCTTTGAATTAAAAAAACCTTTTTTTTTTTTGCAGGTAAACGTCTTTTTGTACCTGCATCACCAAATTATTCGCAGAAGTTTTAAGCAAACAAGTTTAAGTTTGCTTGTTCTTTATTTACTCATTTATTTAATAATTCACTTAATTGTATCACCACGGGAAATGACGCGGACGATATGTGAATCAGTGTCCATCATTTTGCGAGCAACTGGTGATAAAGAAAAATGTCACGTCACAATATTGAAAATATTACCATTTTAAACCATGAAGGCGAGCCAGTTGATATCACACAAACAATGTGCAAAACTTTGCGTGAGAGTTGCGGGTGAAGAAGTCTCACTTCAGAACAGTAGCGGCTTCTGGCCATAAATATAGGGCAGATTCTGGGTCTCAGCGCTAGTTTATGATAAACATTTAGCTTTATATTCTAATCGCTGAACACATCAGACACACTTTTGGCAGAATCCGAATGTCTTTGCGTTATTCAGCCTGAGGGTGGCGCTATAATGATGATTGACAGACTTTAGTACACAACACACAATCTTAGAATTGTAGTATTTATTGCTTCTGAATTTTGTTTTAGAATATTGTTTTAGAATAGTTATGTAGGAATTCGAGTGAGGAAAAAGTCATGTCTATTTTCAGAACAAACATAAACAACAGAACCACTATAAAAGCTATTCACATGAGCACGTTTAAATTAAAGATACGCTACTCCACATAGGAAGAACAGACATGCCCAACAGTTACTGACCTGATGCAGTCTGGAGTGAGGTTTAAGTGAGTGTGTTTAACGAGGAAATAAGCGGGGCAGCCAGAAATCTGCCCCAAAGGCTCTCTATGAGAGGGTGCTGCAGTTCCATTTTACACCACAGATTGACATAGGAAAGTTGTGTGGCGCTGTAGAGCAGGGAAGGGCTCTGAGATATATATATCCTGCTCACTTTACGACTTAAAATAGTCTAGAAAATCTGAAAAATACTTGTTGCAGAATGCTGAACACATGTATAATTTATTATTAATTCAGTGTACATAGGGATAGGCCTCTATGTGAATACTTTGGTGAGGCTCTGCTCGGCCCATACAGAGCTGCAGAAACTGAGAGTAAAACTGAGCTTTTGGCATCTGCGCATATCCTCTTAGAGACTATTCATTTATTTTCTTAATATTTCTCTTTGTGGTCCATAGTGAGGAAAAACATTATAAAATTATACGAAAATATTTAGTGTTAAACGAGTTGTTTTTTAAATGAGGAGTATCCATCTAATCTTTTATTATCCTCACTCACAGCGCATCGGTTGCGGTGATGTGCTGTGATATTGTGGAGCAAATGAATTACAATATTATTTTATTAATAAAAGTAGCATAATAATAATAAGAAGAGGAATAGTTTAATAGCCCTGTGTGCCCGTCCGCTATACGCCACAGTGAAGGGATAAACGGCGTTCAGGCATCAAAGCGATTACCTGTTTAATCCAAATCCACATGCACCGTTCAGTGTTCAGTACTGCAATGTCTCTTGTCTCATGATGTTTCTTGTGTGTTTTCAGAAACGTTTACTAGACTGTGGACTAGCTTTGACTCTCTGAATAGTGGCCGCGTTTTTTGTGACTGTCTTTCCGCGCTCACGGGCAAAAGAAAATAACTCAATACGATCTAAACAGCAATAAATGTCCTTTCAGCGATCGGCTCTACAGAGCATCACAGTTCAGCAGGCAACAGCAGATTCTCAGAACTCACGCACTGCTCTGCTGGAAGATGAAGTGCAATGTCAAAGTAAAAGCCCTCTTGTAAAGGAGCCTTTACAACAGCATAGCCTAATGCTGTGTTCACACCAAACGCGAATAGAGCGTCTGGCGCGAATGATTTCAATGTTAAGTCAATGTAAAGACGCGTTTACGCGCGTCTGGAGGTCTCGCGGCGCGAATGAGGCGTTTAGCGCGGCGCGGAAGACGCGAATTCGCCTCATTCGCGCGTCTAGTTCGCGCGAATGACGCGAATTGAGCGTTTCGCGCGATACGCGCGTTACGCGCGAATGGTGCTTTTTGTGTATTTACGCGTTTGACGCGAATTCGCGTCTGACGCCCGAGTTGAAAAATTTGAACTTTGGCGTAAATTCGCGCCGCGTTAACCAATCAGGAGCCTGCTTTCAGCTGTGGCGGCAGGCCCGCCCGGAGTCACTCATTCAAAATGGAGGAACGACTGATATTATCAGAGCAGTCACCCAGAGATTTATGACAAGTTCATACTTCTATAGAGACAGGAATAAAAAGGACCTCGCTTGGAAGAGTGTCGGTGAGGAGATTGGGCAACCTGGTAAGTTGTAAATACACATTTCACTTTTGAGACACTACACAAGTACGGCGACGCTGACCCCTACGCCGCTGTTCTGCTCTTCAGAGCAAATACAAAGCGGCAGCTCTCTCGATGAACGCACGATCAACATCAGCCATCTTGCAAACAGACAACCGCCTAGCACCCCTCCCACAAGAAGCAGATTTCGCTTCAAACGCTTGTTTTTTACGCGCGCCTATTTCGCTCTAGACGCGCGAATGCATTCAAAATGTTCAAGCGGCAAACTAGACGCTTTGAATTTTGACGTTTTTGAATTTTGAAATTTGACGCTTTATTCGCGTTTGGTGTGAACGCAGCATAATGGTGCGTTCACACCGGACGCGAATGAAGCGGTAAGCGCGAGTGATTTACATGTTAAGTCAATGCAAAGACGCAAATTGACATCCTGCGGCGCGATCCGCGCGAATGAAGCGGCGCGAATGACGCAAGTTGAAAAATCTGAACTTTGGCGAATTTCCGCGCCGCGTTAACCAATCAGGAGCTTGCTCTAGTACTAGTGACGTGACCTAGCGAGCTGAGGCAGAAATTCGAAACAACATGGAGGACAAAAACATCGTCGCTGTACATCTTCATACATTTATAGAAACAGAAATAAAAAGGATCGTATTTGAAAGAAAGTGAGTGAGGAGGTCGGACAATCTGATAAGTTGTAAAAAACGGTCTTTACTCAATTTGAGCTATATATATATACATATTAAGACTACAAGCCAACTAAAGACGACCAATTGAGCTTATTCGCTGTAATTTACAATTATTTCCCCACCGACAAGTTGTGTTTATTCAGAGGAAGTGTGCAGAAAGCAGTGGGAGAGTCTGGGACACATAAAGGAGCGGGAGAGCCCCTCTCATGACGCGATTTCGCATCTGTTGTGAAGGGATTTTCATGCGCGAATGAAGCGAGTAAACTCAAAATGTTCAAGCGTCCAACTACGCGCGAATAGCGTCCGGTGTGAACGCAGCATTAGTCTATTATATGAATACTTTCACACATTATTTGCCTCTATTTTAGAAAACTTGATGATTATCTAATGAAAATATGTGTTAAAGTGCTGATAAAAAGAACTGAAATCGAATACATTTCTGATTTATGTTTCTGTCGCTGCATGATGATGATACAGTTTAAATAAGCAACTTCGCTGGATAACGAATGCATAACAGCGAACAAATGGATATAAACTAATGCAAATGAATGGAAACAATCGTGACATTAAACAGTTGGTGTTTTTGTCACATTGTTTTAACCGCTTGAGGTACTAATGTTAGCATCCTCTCAGCCTCGACGACAAACATACTGCTGTTCTCCACTAATGCAGCATCTACTCAACAAACTAATTACTGTATAATGATATGAAAACATGTACTGTAGTGTACACTGTATAACATACCGTTTTGTTGTCCGTTTTAAACCCGGTTTTTGAAGTGTCCCGCTCTGCAGCGCGCAGCCTCACGTCACGTGTCAAAACAAACGCTGATGCATCAGTGATAGTTTTTATTTCTCCTCTAGAGGCCGCTCTCGTGCTGTATAAAGACAGCGCACTCTTCTCAGCCGCTCCAGCAGCGGACGCAACCCGGAAAATGAAATCAACCGCGGTTCTGCGAGCACTTGTTTGCAGTCTGTGTTCATCCGACTTTATTTTGTAGTAAGTAACGAAAATGCTTTGGGAAAATGTATCGGAGTAAAAGTATACATTTTATTTAGGAAATGTAGTGGAGTAAAAGTAAAAGTTGACAGAAATATAAAAACTCAAGTAAAGTACAGATTCTCCCAAAACATACTTAAGTACTGTAACGACGTATTATTACTTCATTACATTACACCACTATTGAATCCTGTGATCACCTTAAAGTTGCTTTGAAACCATCTGTATTGTATAAAGCACTTTATAAGGCATCCTCTCTGGCGCTGGCATCGCGGCAGGCTCTGGCACGTCTGCGGTGGGCTCTAGCACAGGCTCCATGCAGTGTGTGAGAGGTGGCTGGCTGGGGTCTGGATCCAAAGTGGGGCTGGTGATATCCTCCTCAGTGGGGCAGATGGTAGACCGTTATTCACCAGCACCCACTCCGCGAATGGGGCAAAATCCCTGATGAACTGAGAAAAAACAAGGGCTTATAAACACAGGGATTAATCAAGGGAAAACAGAAACCATGGAAACTAATAAGCTAACAGAACTCTGTCAAACCAGAACAAGGAACAGAATGAGGATGTAACCGCTGCTTATAGCTGAATTGAACTTACTTCATAATTGAAACAATTCTGCTTTGAAACAATCTGTTTTGTATAAAACATTATAAAATAAAGAGAACTTGACTTGAGCTTGATTAGACACTATTCTTAGAAAAATAGTAGGCAGTATGCACTGTGTACTGGTCAGCAAGTAGTAATACAGCCAGTTGCTTCAGTTTTGAATGAATAGGCTTGTTCGACTTGATGCAGCACCACACAGATCGATCGGCGGCTGACTTGAAGCAGTGCATGCCGGTAAGAAATTTTGTCCGACTTGGGACAGTGCCAACAACATGTGACCGTGACGTATGGCTTCAAAGTACTGCAAGAGCAATTCGAGAGCAGCCGCCCGAGTCAGCCAGCGCAGTTTCTCAAGAGGAGCTGCACGAGCTCTGATGACGACACAGCTGTTCCACTAATGCTCACAAATCTGTATTTTTATAACAGTGAAAACTCTTTTCATGTAGTCCCAATGTTATATTGTGTCATGTTTATCAAAATAAAACAACTGATAAAAACATAGACCCCACTACATTGATATTTAAATAATATATGCTTATGTTGAACTTTATTCTTGTAAAAACAGACGCTGTCAGCAGTACATAAAGTATTGAATGAAAATGTCTCTGAAACATCAGTGCATTAGTCAAATTTTGCATTTATTTCACTTCAGCTGTGATAAAGTATGCAAACTCAGCACAAGCGTCACTACGAGAAGCAGAAAGTGTCCGACGTCTCCGTTTTCAGCTCCTCCCCGCCTCATACTCTCGCCCAGGGTGCGATTTGTGAAAAAAACAGTGGGGGGGGATGTTTTGAAAAGTTTTTTTTTTTTTTTTTTTTTTTT
>RJVU01048900.1:607903-632410 GCA_003731715.1 Anabarilius grahami | reverse complement strand
GGAGCTATATAGACTACGCGTTTGGTCCCATTTATTTTTGATCACAGTGTATACACATACAAACTTTTAGTCCAAAAGTGCGCACATTTGTAGAAATACACGTTTACCTCAGATTTAATTAGATAGAATATAAGCTGGGCCGTATGCAGGGTTTCATAATTACCGAGGTCAGGAAATGTAGTTTGCTAGGGGGGTACGGGGGCATGCTCCCCCGAGAAAATGTAGATTTCCCTGGTGTACATATGTGCATTTTAAGACGTTTTAAGGCCAAGAAATTGGATAACAATAGCCTTAAAACCATGTCAACAAATACATGCATGCAGTTTTGAGGCAGATTTAATCGCATGTTTGGTAATTTCATGACTTAATTTACAACAGAACAATGATGGTTATACTATACTTTTCATACTCGCCCAAGCTGACCTTGAATTGTTTGGAGCCATTTTGTTTTCCAATTCTACTTTATAATTTTGTTTAGCTTTTAAAATTTCAGTCTTCAACTCTTTTGTAACCATGTGCAAATCAGAGGCTGTTCCCTGTTTAAAAACGAGCTTTTTCTTTTGTAAGCAGGACTTAACAGATTTAGTAACCCATGGTTTGTTATTAGGATATACTTTAACACGTTTACAGGGAATGATCATGTCCCTGCAGAAGGCAACATATGTACATGTTACATCAACCAATGAATCCAAATCATCACCACAAGACTGTGTAAAAATGTCTGTAACATTCCTGCAAGCAGGACACAGATTCTTCTGACCATACTCTTATGTCCTTGATCTTTGTTTTCTCTCTCTTTAAAACAGTCTTATATGGGCAGGAGATGAACACAGTTATGATCAGCAGAACCCAAAGGGGGAAGCGGGAGAGATTTATAAGCGTCTTTTACTGACCCATAACAGAGATCCATTGTCTAGTGATCTAATGTAGTTTCTTTTGCGCTTTATTTAAGCTATAATAGTGAGTAAAAGTAAAAACTGATTCATTTGTGCTTTTGAAATCGGCCATCACTAAATAAGTCGTTATTTTGTTTTTTTGGCGCACCAAAAATATTCTCGTCGCTTTATAATATTAATATTGAACCACTGTACTCACATGAACAGATTTATATATGTTTTCAGTACCTTTATGGATCTTGAGAGAGGAAATGTCATTGCTGGCTATGCAGGCCTCACTGAGCCATCGGATTTCATCAAAAAAGATCTGAATTTGTGCTCTGAAGATGAACGAAGGTCTTACGGGTGTGGAACGGCATGAGGGTGAGTAATAAATTACATTATCTTCATTTTTGGGTGAACTAACCCTTTAATTCTGCTTGTACCCGATACAAAACTATTATATATCACCAGAGAGGACTGCGACTGCAACACATCGTCAGTCAGACTACTATTGGTATCGCTTTTGACATTTTCTTAATAAAGAAATGATTGTGATTAAGTTAGCCTACACTTTTCTGTCTCTATGTTTTTCTTTATAACTAACGTTACATATTTTTAAGAAATGGTTATGGGTTGGTTTAGAGGTTTGAGTGGATTTAATGCCTCAAAATATCCTTTTAATGCAATATAGTGTTACTAAAATTTTAATTTTCCTAAATATTAATGTCCATTACGTTCATTTTATATTCTCTATAAAATGGTTATGTTTGGATTTAGGGATATAACATTCATCCATAAAACGGTAAAAGGGCAATTATACAGATATCTTTATGATATAAAAGATTTGTTAATATTTTAAGTATTTCTGCTGTAAAAGCGTAATATGTTTACGTTTAAATGTTGCCAATACGTCCATGTTGTATCTTTCACCATTTATCCAAACGTACAAAAAAAGTATGTTTTGTGTCTGTAAAAGTTATGTAAAGTTAAGGGGCAGTCGTGGCCTAATGGATAGAGAGTCGGACTTGTAACCCAAAGGTCATGGGTTCGAGTCTCAGGTCCGGCAGGGATTGTCGGTGAGGGGAGTGAATGTCCAGCGCTCTCCCCACCCTCAATACCACGACTGAGGTGAGACCCTTGAGCAAGGCACCGTACCCCCAACTGCTCCCCGGGCGCCGCAGCAATGGCTGCCCACTGCTCCGGGTGTGTGTTCACGGTGTGTGTGTTCACTGCTGTGTGTGTGCACTTGGATGGGTTAAATGCAGAGCACAAATTCCGAGTATGGGTCACCATTCTTGGCCACATGTCACTTCACTTCAAGTCTCAAGTCTTTAATACTTATATAACAATGAGACCATTCAATAAGTGCCTTAATTTTTACTTTACAGTATGGGGTAAAATGGTCTTAGTAATGGCCGTTTAGCCTTAATTATTGGCTTATTCTCGTCAATAAACTTGAATATCACTCAATAATTAATGTGGATATACCTTTTTACTTTGGAGGTCAAATTGTCTTTATTATACTATTTTAGCAATTTATAACTGCAAAACCATCAGTAATTAAGCATAACTACTAGTTTAATGTTCAGTTAACTTAATAGAATGGCACAGAAATATAACTACATCACTACACAAAAATAATATATGGTTTATTAAGTTGTAGATAATGACTAAAAGGCGTTTACTGTACATTCAGTTAATCATTAATTACTAGGTTATTTTTGTTTATTTATAGCATAAATGTGTATCTTTCAAATGTTTAATAATTTGTAAATAATGGCTAATATGCCCTACTATATGTTAAGTTAATCATTAATTACTATTGTGTCATAGCTTAACTAATGCATAATTGTGAACAAGTAAATCATTAATTACTAGTTTATTTATGCTTAACTAATGATTAATTCTGACCCTTAGAATGTAAAGTTAATCATTAATTACTAGTGTGTTCATTCTTAACTAATTGTGAACAAGTTCATCATTAAATAATGCTTAACTAATGCATTATTCTGGACCCTTAAAATAAAGTGTTACCTTATTTTTTAATGCGTTTAAAGTTTTGATTCATGCTTGTTATTTTTTTAAATGCGCTTTTAATTTTTCTATTCACGCTTATTATATTTTGATCCGTGACCACGTTGTTTGCTGTTCTGATCATTGTGCATTATTGTTTTTAGTTTGTGCAATACATTTTTACATGTTTTAAATTTTTTGATTCACACAAATTTTTTTATCCTTGACCTCAATACTTTCGGCGGGAATTTAATCCCATACCACTGAACAGCCCCCAAAAAATAATAAAATACAATAAATAAATAAAAATAAAAACTTTGTTGCATTATTTTCCTGTTATCACTGTAAAGCTGCTTTGAAACAATCTGTATTGTAAAAAGCACTATATAAAT
Source organism: Anabarilius grahami (assembly GCA_003731715.1). Classification (NCBI taxonomy): domain Eukaryota; kingdom Metazoa; phylum Chordata; class Actinopteri; order Cypriniformes; family Xenocyprididae; genus Anabarilius; species Anabarilius grahami. Next base: position 629,127 of record RJVU01048900.1, on the reverse strand, counting down.
AAAGGTGACTTGACCTGATCCATTTGTATGCAGCTAAAATGCAAAAATATGTTAATAAGGTCTAGTGATTGCTTTTGAAATAAAAAATCTACCAATGCTTTCCCAGGACCTTGAACATATAATAGCTGCAGACACAGGCAACACATTCATGAAAGGTGTATTGTTAAGAAAATCCAAGCATGTGATAAACGAAAGGTCCTCTATCACTTCCTTATATATATATACAGGTGCTGGTCATATAATTAGAATTTCACCAAAAAGTTGATTTATTTCACTAATTCCATTCAAAAAGTGAAACTTGTATATTATATTCATTCATTACACACAGACTGATATATTTCAAATGTTTATTTCTTTTAATTTTGATGATTATAACTGACAACTAAGGAAAATCCCAAATTCAGTATCTCAGAAAATTAGAATATTGTGAAAAGGTTCAATATTGAAGACACCTGGTGCCACACTCTAATCAGCTAATTAACTCAAAACACCTGCAAAGGCCTTTAAATGGTCTCTCAGTCTAGTTCTGTAGGCTACACAATCATGGGGAAGACTGCTGACTTGACAGTTGTCCAAAAGACGACCATTGACACCTTGCACAAGGAGGGCAAGACACAAAAGGTCATTGCAAAAGAGGCTGGCTGTTCACAGAGCTCTGTGTCCAAGCACATTAATAGAGAGGCGAAGGGAAGGAAAAGATGTGGTAGAAAAAAGTGTACAAGCAATAGGGATAACCGCACCCTGGAGAGGATTGTGAAACAAAACCCATTCAAAAATGTGGGGGAGATTCACAAAGAGTGGACTGCAGCTGGAGTCAGTGCTTCAAGAACCACTACGCACAGACGTATGCAAGACATGGGTTTCAGCTGTCGCATTCCTTGTGTCAAGCCACTCTTGAACAACAGACAGCGTCAGAAGCGTCTCGCCTGGGCTAAAGACAAAAAGGACTGGACTGCTGCTGAGTGGTCCAAAGTTATGTTCTCTGATGAAAGTAAATTTTGCATTTCCTTTGGAAATCAGGGTCCCAGAGTCTGGAGGAAGAGAGGAGAGGCACACAATCCACGTTGCTTGAGGTCCAGTGTAAAGTTTCCACAGTCAGTGATGGTTTGGGGTGCCATGTCATCTGCTGGTGTTGGTCCACTGTGTTTTCTGAGGTCCAAGGTCAACGCAGCCGTATACCAGGAAGTTTTAGAGCACTTCATGCTTCCTGCTGCTGACCAACTTTATGGAGATGCAGATTTCATTTTCCAACAGGACTTGGCACCTGCACACAGTGCCAAAGCTACCAGTACCTGGTTTAAGGACCATGGTATCCCTGTTCTTAATTGGCCAGCAAACTCGCCTGACCTTAACCCCATAGAAAATCTATGGGGTATTGTGAAGAGGAAGATGCGATATGCCAGACCCAACAATGCAGAAGAGCTGAAGGCCACTATCAGAGCAACCTGGGCTCTCATAACACCTGAGCAGTGCCACAGACTGATCGACTCCATGCCACGCCGCATTGCTGCAGTAATTCAGGCAAAAGGAGCCCCAACTAAGTATTGAGTGCTGTACATGCTCATACTTTTCATGTTCATACTTTTCAGTTGGCCAAGATTTCTAAAAATCCTTTCTTTGTATTGGTCTTAAGTAATATTCAAATTTTCTGAGATACTGAATTTGGGATTTTCCTTAGTTGTCAGTTATAATCATCAAAATTAAAAGAAATAAACATTTGAAATATATCAGTCTGTGTGTAATGAATGAATATAATATACAAGTTTCACTTTTTGAATGGAATTAGTGAAATAAATCAACTTTTTGATGATATTCTATTTATATGACCAGCACCTGTACGTATATATATATATATATATACACTAATCTTTTTGGTTGAAGAATTGGTTCTGGAACAGACAGATGGCTCATTACTGCTGATGTGCTTTGTTGATAAACCTCTCCTTGCTGGTCACAATAAACAGGTGGCACATAATGTTTCCTTGGTTTGAATAGTCTCCAGATTACTTCAAATGATTCTTACAAAATTAATCCATTTTCCCCATTAATATTTTTAGCTTACATCTGTGTCTACATTTGAAACAATCATTTTGAGGCCGCAAACAGATGCAGAAGTGAATTTACTGCTATGTAGGCCACAGGTATGCCTTTAATTGTTTTTCAATAGGCCGCATGCCTACTTTGCTATACTCAGGGTTTTTTTTTTTGGAAAAATAATTTTACATTTAACTGGTATACACTAATCTGCCTCTTAACCACATTTCAGAACATCCTGTGTGCTAACATTTTTCTCTTCTTTTCTCTTCTATTTTTTGCTTTCTCATTTGTCAAAATATTGTATCTGCAGCCAGTTGCAATAAACCCCTTAAAGAAACTCCTTCACAGTTCACAGATATCTTATACAAAATCGTTTCTTGTACTTCTTTTCTCTTTAAATCTTTGTAGTCATTGTATCCTTCTGTAAGCAACTCTTGTAGAGGCTTCATAAAAAGCCTGCAAGCTTGTGGGTCAAGGGGCAAAGTGCTGATGGATTATGGGATTGCTCTATGCCCTGCTCTTGCTGACAGCCTTTATTGGTTACTTGAGGATGAGCGTGTAACCCTTTATATAATTATTGTATTAAAGTCAGTGTGCTCCTGCCTTGCTGGCACTTGCCCCTGGATCAATGTGAAGATAATTTCAGAAATGAATAGTTAGTATCGATCGCCCCCTCCCCATTCTTAGAGGTGGCTTATCAGCGACAGGGACATGTCGCTGTAGATTATTGCACCAATGTCATTTATGGGCTCTATGATAGTTTTTGTGTGATTTTGGAGTGGGCTGTTTCAAACAAAGGAAATTCAATTTGAAATGGATTTCTTGCTGTCTGCTTTTTCACCCTTTACTCTTATGTACACAAGTAGCAATAAATCACAATCGTTTGGATTTCTTTCTCTTTTATCTCATTTCTAGGGCTCTTTGGAGCCAAACAGGTGTTAGTCTGGTGTGGTGAGTGTTGTCAAAGGGCAGGCATCAGCACTTGAACTCCTGGCTGAAGGATTGCATGTGTTTTGGTATAGACACATTCGTGACTTTTGGCCTGCTGTTTGGAGGAGCTTAATGTTATTGTTGTTATTTTCCTTGCTTGGCCATTATCTGAAACCTTCACAGTGCCACTTTGTGCTTGCATCTTTACTTGAAGTTATGGCATGCAGCGTGAAATATAGTACTTCCAAAGATGTCCTCAGTCCAATTCCTGCTTGGGTTTGCATGTTTTTCACATTACTATCTGCACCAGTGTGTGTTTACCAAAACCCATGAGGCCAGTTGCACCAGCTGTAAGTTACAACTTAACTTAATTGTGATGTAATTTACAACATATGCATTACTAAATATTTTTGCGTTGCACCATTACAATTAGTTTAACTCTTCAGCCCAAAGTATAGTCGAACGCACAGCCTCACAAAGTATACTTCATTCTGACACAGGCATTTAACTCATGCACAGTTTTGAGCAATCTCTCGCCACGAGTTACAACACATGTAAATATCTTTGTATTCTTTCATGATAGAGTTGTACAAATGAGGGTACTTTCTAACCTCTTTACACAATCTCTTGTCTATGTAGGCCTCCATTGTCGCTGTAGCTTGCATGTGTTCCGGTCTGTTCTGTTTATGCAGTTTTTTCTTTGACTACTTTGTGAATCGACGCCCCCAGGGCATGGTTGCCACCGTGTGGATAAACTAATTACTGCAAAAAATAAATACATACATAAATAAATAAATAAATGTGCATGTGCGACCTGTGCATACAAGTATGCACGGTTACAAAATTCCGGCGGTGTGTGTACTCTTCAGATGACGAAATTTGCGTCATACACACTATACACTGACTCTCGCATATGTGTAAAAAGTATATTTAGTATAGTATAATAAAATATACTTTGTGCGTTACGTAGAAACTAAATATTTACAGAAGCCTCCAATCAGGAGTAACGATTGGAATAAAATTTCAGACTGACTGAACTGCATCAATAAGCTCATGTTGTACCTGACAAACTTCAGTCCTTTAGACATATATGATAATGTTGTCATTTGCACTCATTTACATTTTGAGAGAGAAAACTCTATAAATAACCTGTGGCTCTTCAGAATGAAACCGATCTAAACAGTTCGCCTTTGTGTGCATAACTCTGTTATGCATGTCAAATAAAATCAGTCATAATAAATAAATGTTATTTCTTTTGCTTTTTTGTATCAGTATTTATTCATTGCTCCTTATTAATTTCAAATAAAGTTTCTGAATGTCAGTTACATATAAAAATACCTTTTTACGTTATTTTATGATTAAGGATCAACCAGTGTAGCCCAAATAATAAACATTTTATCCATTTGTTAGTGAATTGGAAAATTGCTGCCTCTCGGCTGACCCAGAGGTCCTCTGAGAAATCTAATCACACCCGGATAGGATATGTCTGGGATTGATTATTGTTTGGCAAGAAGATGCTCTGATTGCCTCCTTTCGACATCTGACGAAAAAATTAAATGAAATCAATTAGAAGATCTCAATCACGGACACTGATAGCAGAGTGTTAGTTCACCCAAAAATGAAAATTCTATCATTAATTACTCACCCTCATGTCACTCCAAACCCTTAAGACTTTCATTCATCTTCGAAACACAAAGATCTTTTTTGATGAAATCTGAGAGCTTTCTGTCCCTCCATAAACAGCTACACGACTACTACCACTTCGAAAAGTTCATAAAGTGATTGTAAAAGTAATCCATATTAATTGAGTGGTTTAGTTCAAATTTCTGAAGATACTTGATTGCTCAAATTTGAGTATGAACCTAATTCAGGGATAGGCAACATCGGTGCTGGAGAGCCGCTGTCCTGCAGAGTTTAGGTCCATCCCTAATCAAACACACCTGAACCAGCTAATCAATGTCTTCAATATTGCATATACAGGCAGGTGAGTTTTATTTCAGTGTTGGAGCTAAACTCTGCAGGACAGTGGATCTCTAGGACCGACGTTGCCTACCCCTGACCTAATTGGTTCTTGCGGAAGCTTAAACATGCTGCATAACACAAGAATGAACCTCACTGGTTTTTGTGGAAGCTCAAACCTTACTCGTTCTCACACGCGTCAGGCAAACATGCTTGAGCTTCCATCAACCACAACTTATGTGTAATTTGATGAATGTTTATATGTGAATAAAAGCCTAAATTCAATCTGTTCCTATAAAGCGATCGTGTTTCTTCAGAAAATTTGGACTAAACTGATCTCTTTATGAACTTTTTGAAGTGTCAAAGTGGTAGTTGTGTAGCTGTCTATGGAGGAACAGAAAGCTCTCAGATTTCATCAAAAAGATTTAAATTTTTGTTTCTGAAGATGAACGAAAGTCTTATGGGTTTGGAATAGGGCTGCAACATTTTTTTTGATAAATTGATTAATCTACCAATTATTGGAATGATTAATCGACTAATCATCGATTATTGTGCTGGTTAATCAGTATGCTTTGTTCGATTATTCCACTAGCAATTAGTTAAAATAATGAGTTACACTTTAACTAATAATTAAAACGAGGAAATCACTTCAGCTGTCAAAGAATATGCATGGAGAGGAATTGATCATTAGTTTGCCAATCAATAAAACACTGTAGTGTCCATCTCATTACAAGATATCAGTTTACCTGGTCTGAATCCAGTGTAGACGCCCCGAGAGCTCGATTCATTTCAGTAAATTGTACTGTATCTTTCAACATACTTTTTAATGTTCATTCATGTTTATTTCGTGCTGTAATAGCAGAAAAGAGGAAGAGATAATAGGTTCACGTGCCGCTTGACCTGGGGCGCTACAGCGATCTGTCACGCCACATTAAAGAGCGCCAAAACCACATGTATTGTTTGAATCCTGTAGTAAAATTGACAGAATATAAAAGTTAAGACTTTGTTTTATATCAAAAGTAACCTGATCTGCCAGCGCGCTGTCTGTGTCCTCTATGCTCTGCTATGAATCTTTCACTGCCCTGCATTAAAGCATTTTTTGTAGTTATGCTAAACGTTATGTTTTATGCTATGTTAAACTCCCACATTTTACGGGTTAAACTTCGTTTGCACTATGCACTCCGAAGCACCGTGTCTTCTTCTATTGGATTCGATCCAGGAGGGCTGCATTACAGTATTGCGCTACAGCGCCCCACTGGTCAAACCGCGTTATTGCAGGCCCTTCAAATAGATCATATGAGATCAAAAGACTATTCAACAACAAAAATATTTGTCGACAATTTTTTATTGTCGACGTTGTCGATAATGTCAACTAATCGTTTCGGCCCTAGTTTGGAACGACTAAGGGTGAGGAATTATTGACAGAATTTTCATTTTTGGGGGAACTAACCCTTCGAGTAAGGGTTAACTAGATTGAAAATTAACTAGATTGAAAAGTTTAAAAGACAAATTTTATGTTAAAGTCTTGTTTTAAAATGTAAAACAGTTATGTCAGAATAGATGGATAGATGTTGTTTGCAAAAGTGTTGCTTGGTCAGGGGTGCCCAATCCTGTTCCTGGAGATCTACTTTCCTGCAAAGTTCAGCTCTAACCCTAATCAAACACAACTGAGCACTTGATAATTACAGACAAGTGTGATGGATCAGGGTTGGATCTAAACTCTGCAGGTAGGTAGAGCTCCAGGAACAGGATTGGGATTGCTTAGGTGGTTGCTATGTGGTTACTATGATATTCTGAGTGGTTGCTGGGCTGTTGCTAGGCAGTTGCTAGGGTGTTCTGGGTGACCTTCCGTAACATTCACCTACAGAAATTTTGCAGAATGTTTGCAAAACTGATTCAGTGTCAGTGCTTTGATATTTGGGCTGTCCTTTCTAATGTTAGCAAATTTTGTTGCTCTTGAACCTCGAGATTTTTATATCATCCAAGTAGCCTACATAATATTAATAATAAAACTTGTCTTCTCTATGGAGTTATGATAGACATACTTTTACAAGCTCAGAGACATTTAGAATATGTTGATACAGTGTCTTGATTGGGTGCCCTGGATATTGATATTTTGTTATTTGTTCTTATTTATTTTTAAACCATATAAATGATTACTTTGTGGTAATGCAACTGTTTTGCATATTCATGAACACAAATGTCAGGCCATAAAACCAAGAACTGTGCATGGGCACTTGCTGCTTCCCCTCTGAGTTAAAATGGAGGCTGAAGTCCAAAATTAAACATTTTTGAGAGAGTTCTTTTCCCCCGCCCCCATCTCCCCAGACTCAAAGCTTTTGAGGGTTGCCATATCAAGGACACAATAGGATCAAGAGCAACTGACAATAGAAAGCGACAAGCCTTGCTTTCTATGGGTGAGATGCAAGATGGCGCCTGTGTCTTTGGTGTGCCATCTGCCGCTCCTTTTTTTGTGTGTATGGATGTCTGTTTGGTCGATTTTAAAGCTCCCTTACTGGTATATAAATCTTTACATAACCAAGCCCCTAGTTATTTCTCAGAGCTGTTGCATTTTTATACTCCCACTAGAAGTCAAAGATTCAGTGATCAGAATCTGCTGCTTGAGATTAGAGTGGTAGTACTGACTGAGTATAACATTTGCACTTTTATTTTAACTTTTGTTTTGTGAAATGCTTTGAGTGTGCTGACAGTCTCTTGGCTTTCTTCTTTGAGCACAGATGAGCTCCTCGAGGAATACAGGAGGCATCAGGAAGGTCCTGATCCTTTGTACAAGATGAAGGAGAATGTGAGCGGCAAAATGTGCCGAATAAAGAAATTTATAGCGTACATGTCCGAGGGAAAGACGAAAGGCTACATGAACAGCCTATCTGGGCCCTGTCAGATAGGGTTCAGATGGGATGCTGTTTTTGACTTAATATTTAATCATTTTTGTTGATTTTGTCTGTGTGTGCAGGTGGATCCCCTCTCCGAGACAGGCTCACATGAAAGAAACAACTGTCAAGCACTATGCACAAAATGTTGCCAGGTTCATGGACTACCTGTCTGAAACTCTGACGACAACTTGCCACCTTACAAAACCATCGGGCTTTGGTGGGAGATGCGTCAAGTACTAAAGAAAATGCGCAGGGGCGTGACTATGCACCAGGTAGCAGTGAAGGCCATGAAGGAGGAGAAAGCCGGGAGCTTTCAAGAAAAGCCATCCCTGAAGTTTTTTGTTTTTTTTCCAAACATTTCAAATGAATGTACTTCCATGGTTTTAACTGTTGTAAATTTGACATTTTGAATTGCTGAGATTGTACTTTTTCTTTCCTTTTGGAGAGTGATCCTTCTCCTAAAAATGTATGGAAGTTTGAAGGCATTTCTGCCATTTTCTTTTCTTTACATCAACGCCCAATCTATGCAAGAATTTAGATAAGTATTTTCCAGAGGCATGGAAGGCTATGAAACTGCCTGTCTGTCCGACGTTTACAGATCTCCGAACCCCCATTGGCAGCCACATAAGTGTCTTCTCACATAAGCACATATTTTTACAGCATTGTGGTAAGTGTTATCTTACCAATTTGCCTTTGTTTCTAGGCAAAGCACACACATGCCCCAGAGGACCAAATTTATGTGCCATGATATTCAAAGCGCAGATAAATTTTGCGCCACCAACCTGACAGCACACAAGCTATGGAGCACTGGAAGCTTTTCGAAAAGGCACTGGAGGGTCTGGAGATGACTCCAAGCAAGCCACAAACCTCCGACAATCGAAAGCATCCTGCGACGAAGGTAGCTCAGCCTCGTAAGCGTGTTTTGCAGATCTCCTCCTCTTCGGAGATGACGTCGGGCAGCACCACCTCCCCCGAGGCTTCAGTGATGTACCTGGAGTCGGGGGCGTCTACACTGGATTCAGACCAGGTAAACTGATTTCTTGTAACGAGATGGACACTACAGTGTTTTATTGATTGGCAAACTAATGATCAATTCCTCTCCATGCATATTCTTTGACAGGATGATGCCAAGGAGAAGTCCCGGCGACAACTGGTGTCTATATTGCCAATGTCGGAGGGGACGACATCGTCCCGGCGACAACTGGGGTCTATATTGCCAATGACGGTAGAGGGCAAGGGGGCGCGGCTGCCGGAGGGGACGACATCGTCCCGGCGACAACTGGGGAGAGAAGCCCACCGGCCACCAAGCTGTTGGGGATGACCAAAAAAAAAAAGTTGAAGCGTAGGGTTAAAAAAGAGATTGAAAAGTGGTGTAAAGGAAAATAAGCTCCAAGCATTGAATTGAATATGGTTTTTTTGAAGTACATTGTTTGAGTGCCTTAATATATTTTAGTTTTATTCATTTACTTTTTGTTGCTTATTTTTTTATGCGTTTATATATTTATTATTACATTTTAGTTTCTTTGTTTAAAAATTCTCAAATCTTTTTCTGTATTATTCATGTATTTCTATATTCAGATTTTGTTGTTTTTATTGTTCTGTTATTATATTATTATTATTATTATTATTATTTGTGTGATTTACTATGTTTTAATAAATATACTTGTGTGGTTTGGAATTTACACTTCTTGTTTGTTGTTTTTTCCTACAAGGGTATTATTCAAAAATATTTCGAAAACACATTGTAACACTGCAATAATATTGTAGTTACACTGTAGTAGAAATGCAGAATTAAGTATGTTCAATACATAAGATGTGTGTCACAGTTCCCTTCTGTCCCGGACTCCATCTCCCATCATCCTCCCTGTTCCACACCTGCACTCACTTCCTAATCAACCCATCATCATGGATTCCCCGCACCTGGACTACATCGTTATCACTCCCTTTTAATGGACTCACTTCCCTGCACTCCTGGTCTGTTCTTATGTTTGCTTTCTGTATGGTTGTTCTGTTTCTTTGTTAATTAAAACATCTTTTTGTTGAAGTTCGATTCTGAGCCCTCTCTACTGCAACCACATGTAACAGAAGAACAGACCACTACAGTGAAGACTTCAGCAAAGTGATGGGGATATTTCTGGTCCCGATCCCTCCAACAACCCACAGACCAAAAGTCTCAGCGGAGGACAGTCTGTGGACCCTCAGGCAGGACGGTCGCCCGCTGGAGAGGTACGTGGAGGAATTTTCTGAGCTTTCTTGCTTGGTGAACTGGCCAGATGCACCACTTGACACGTGTTTTCTGAAGGGCCTGGACGAGGATACGATCCGTTATATTGAACCTGCCTGTTCCTTCTCCCTAGTCGAGTCTATTGATCTGATTCTCTTTTTAAATGTTTCTAATTTTGAAATTGAAGCGGTTCAGGAAAGAACATATCTCCCTCGTCCAGTCCCCTCAGAAACACACACGGCCTGGTCAGTTCACCTCCTGCCAGTTTCCTCCACATATCCCTCCAGTGGGTCTTCCCATTTTGTACTGCCTGTCCCAAAGCCTAAACCGCCAAGTAAGATGGCCGCCTCCGCATCGAAAGGCCGCCATGAAATGGCCACTGTGAGATCCAGGCCGCCAGAGATAATGGCCGCCACCGCGTCGAAGGCCCGCCATGAAATGGCCGCCTTGAAGAGCCACAGAACAAGATGGCTACGGTCACGCCTGAGTATTCACCAGGAGAGGACCTGTGGCTCATTGATTTTTGGAGTGAACCTGTCGTTCCAGTCCTATACGAGCCCACTCCAGCCCACGAGCCCACTCCAGCCCACGAACACGTTCCAGCCCACGAGCCCGCTCCATTCCAGAAACCCTTTCCTACCACCACGGATTCTCCCAAATACATTTTTTTTGGGGGGGCATATACCCGTGGGTGGGGAACATGTGAGTGGGGTTCAGGAACCGCCATGGNCCTGAGTATTCACCAGGAGAGGACCTGTGGCTCATTGATTTTTGGAGTGAACCTGTCGTTCCAGTCCTATACGAGCCCACTCCAGCCCACGAACACGTTCCAGCCCACGAGCCCGCTCCATTCCAGAAACCCTTTCCTACCACCACGGATTCTCCCAAATAAATTTTTTTTGGGGGGGCATATACCCGTGGGTGGGGAACATGTGGGTGGGGTTCAGGAACCGCCATGGCTGCCCGAAGCTCCTGACCCGCCATGGCTGCCCGAAGCTCCTGACCCGCCATGGCTGCCCGAGGTCCTAGATCCGCCCTGGAGACCTCCCTACCTGCCTGCACTTCCCTCACCTATGTGTAGGTCTCCAGGGCGCCCACCCCCCTCCCCGGTTGTTCCATCCACGGCGTGAGGTCGCGCCTACCGGGAGGGGGAGGTACTGTCACAGTTCCCTTCTGTCCCAGATTCCATCTCCCATCATCCTCCCTGTTCCACACCTGCACTCACTTCCTAATCAACCCATCATCATGGATTCCCCGCACCTGAACTACGTCGTTATCACTCCCTTTTAATGGACTCACTTCCCTGCACTCCTGGTCTGTTCTTATGTTTGCTTTCTGTATGGTTGTTCTGTTTCTTTGTTAATTAAAACATCTTTTTGTTGAAGTTCGATTCTGAGCCCTCTCTACTGCAACCACACATAACAATGTGTCTCAACCTGGGCCAGAACCCATGACTCTGTGAGCAGCTCTAAACAAACTTTCACCAGCACTGACCTCTAAGCCATCTGTAAGATGAGCTGTTTTCAAATCCTCCCAATAATAACATATTTGACAGGGGCCTTGTAGTCTTTTTATGGACAATACAATAATAGGTCATAATAATTACTGTGGTTTGATTAGTTAAAACCTACAGTACATTACACAGTAAACACAATCTGACAATCTGCCGCCTGAATCATAAATTATGCTCTGTTCGTTTGATGGCCAGAGGAGAACTGGCCCCCCAAATAAGCCTGGATTCTCCCAAAAGTTCTCCCAAAGTTTTTTTTTTTTTTTTCCCTCTCCATTCTGTCACCTGTTGGAGTTTGGGTTTCTTGCCATTGTCGCCACTGGCTTGCTTAGTCTGGGACACTTAATATTCAGCAATATTACTGATCTGCCTGCATTGACACTATTGTATGCGAACTGAACTGAGCTGGACGATGACAGTGCTGTTTTCTCCAGAGCTGCTGTATAGAAAAATGAAATAAATTAATAACTAAAGATTTCTACAATGGAAATGAATCAATACTGAACTTACATAAGCTGTGACACTATTATCTTCTAGATACACTATTTTCTTCTAGAGCTGCAGCCAAAATTATGTTCCAGTTATCACTGTAAAGCTGCTTTGACACAATCTGCATTGTAAAAAGCGCTATATAAATAAAGGTGACTTGACTTGACTTAACTTACCACAGTACTTGTGCACAACCTGTATGCAGGCATCCTCGCAGTATGGCAGTGTGGGTATTGTCATTCCCATTCAGGTTCGAGGTTTCAAGGTTCCCTCCAAAGGGAACATTTCTGGGTTATGTATATTACCCAGTTCCCTGAGAATGGGAATGAATTGCTGCGTCAGTATGAATCATGATGCCATACTGAGAGTATGCCTGTGCGGCTTCTTCAGACAAGTGAATCTGGTGATGCTCTCAAGTGTTATTTATAGAATTGATTATGCACGATCTTGCGTCACCCTACTTCGTCCAAGGGCAATAGCTTGGTGTGTGCTACACATGACACAGGCTTATGCTGAAGGCGTTCCCATTGCATCAATACTATGATGCGCTGTCTCGTTCCCATTCTCAGAGACATTCAGTTCAATAACTGAAAGTTAACTGAAACAATAACTTGTAAAGTTGATCAATTATGAAACAATTTCAATTCAGCTATAAAACAGCTATGCAGAAAACAGTGATGTCATCATTCATCATTTCATCATTTTTTTATGCAAATCCGTAAACAGCCAAAAAGTGTGAACAGCCCAAAACAACAACAACAACAACAACAACATGAAATGCTATTTTTACAAATCCATTTTGAGCTTCATATGTGGTTTGAAATCCTATTCAAATCGCATTTCTGGAAATCTGTTTCAGTCTGACCACTCTAATCGACTTTCTCACGCCACTTAAAACATAAACATGTCAGAAATTGTAAAGAAACATGCCGAAAGTCGGAAAACAAGAAACAAGGTTCTGTTGTTGCAAAGTGCCAGATGAGCAGAAAATGACAATATAACAGAGACATGTTTTGAATCCGGTGGAGATGACAGCACGGAATAAAGCTGCTACACCAGCCTCCTACGGTTCTGCTGCCATTGCCTCAGAAGATGCAGTAGTCCAGCGTGGCGGATACACATTGTCATGTTGTAAATGAGACAACATCTGTATTTCAAACCCATCCATGTTGCGGTTGTTGTTGTTGTTTTTGGCATACTCCAATTGGATACGCAAATAATCCGATTCCAACTGACAGTGTGAATATAGCAAAAAAATATTTATTGCAGTGTTGTGGGGGCTTCCAGGAACAGGGCTAAAAAATCACTGCTCTCAATGTTTGTTGTTCACTATGGTGACAGCTCAAAATAAGTGTTTGTTGTCATCAAACAGACAATTTATCATTAAAGAACACACTTTTTCATACCTCCTGTTGATATACTAATGGTGCCTATTTGCTCACCTGTCCCATCTGACTCAAGAGTCAGACATGCTCACTGTTCATCTGAACAAACAAAAGAAGCACATAAAGATCACCTTTGCCATTGCACACAATTGATTTGTCTAGCACAACAAATGGGGTTTAGGGGAGACCGCCTGGAGCATTACTTGTCCTTTCATTTCCATTTACATACCAGGGGAATCATTTATTCCCAATTCCCCCATTACTCAGCCCAACACTTCTCCTGAGACTGTATCAGTGTCAGCTTTTATTGGTGTTACAGACCACCATGTATTGCTATGTTCTGTTCAGGGTCAAATCACAACAGAAATGATGCTTCAGACCAAAGTATTAAAAAAATGAAAGATGTAGTTTATTTTAAGGAAATTCACAACTGTCCATGGCACAAAAAGAGAGATAAAACCAAAAGTGTACCTTTTTGTAACTATCCTCAATCAAAAGAAAACCAAGACACACAGCTGATTGCCTCACTTCCTATTACAATTAAAACCAAAAGAGATTACAAAACAAAGTGGCAACTCCCTATTTCCTAACCTAAATGTGTAATAGTTGTTGTGTCCTGCTATTAATGTAATCTATGCAGGAGTGTCCAACCCTGCTCCTGGAGAGCTACCATCTTGCAGATTTCAGCTCCAGCCCCAATCAAACACACCTGAACCAGCTAATCAAGGTGTTCAGGGTTGCTTGATAATTACAGACAGGTGTGTTGGAGCAGGGCTGGAACTGAAGTCTGCAGGACAGTAGCTCTCCAGGAGCTGGGTTGGACACCCCTGATCTAGTGTTTCTTACTTTGACCATTAAGTGACAGTGTATTGCGAGAGTGAATAAAGCCGGGTGCACACTGTACGTTTTATAATGGTCCTTTACGATTATTGCTTGTCAGACTGTACAAACATGATCCCTGCTGTAAGAAGCTCTGTTGTCATGTCAGACTACATGTGTGGTCAAGACACGTTAAAAATGGACACACACAAGAAGACTCATCCATCAATCAATCCATGACATGTTTGGTGACTGTGAACTGCATTACATGTGGAATAAAAAAAAATAAAATAAAATAAAAATTTCTAGCTTTAATTTTGGTCATGTCTTGAAAAGAAAAACAGGTGCAAATCGCGTCACTAGGATCTGCGCTCCAATTGGTTTTTGATTTGACGGTTTTCGTAGGAGAAGCAACACTACAGGACTGCGTGTCAACATTTCTGACACTGCCAGAATGTTATCTGAGGTCAAATTTGAATGCAATGGTCATTGATCGCTAGTTTGACATGTTCACGACAGCCGATTAAAGATTACAGATTTTAGCCTAGGATCAGAGTAATCTTTTAGGATTCATAACATTTTTCTCAGTCGACCAAATAGTAGCAAAAATCATACCGTGTACACTCAGCTTAAGTTGGGGAAGTAAGACGTATGATGTTAGAGCATGGAGTGCTAAATTGAGTTTAGTAAAGGGAGTGTTTTGTTTTTTTGGTCCCCAGCTACATGAACTCACCACAGTGCAGCACAAGAAATGGACCTGAGGTCAGACAAAAAAGCCCTGCTTTTGCAATGCCTGGAAACAGAGGGGCAGAGGATGTTTTATAGCAGTGGTTCTCACCTCTGGTCCTAGGGAACCACCGCTCCGCACATTTTGTATGCCTCCCTTATTTAACACACCTGATTCAAACCATTAGCTTGTTAGGAGAGAGCTTCATGAAGTGAGTCAGAACAGGGCCCTTTCTGACCATTTCAGCACCCTAGGTGAGATCCCTATTGAGTTCTTAGAAAGCAGTTGTCGTCATATCTGGGTAAACTTCTATAGTACAGAACAGCAAACATCCACGACTTCCCAAAAGAGAGAAAAACTATAGAGAGATTGATGTCATTGGTCAAAAGGGAGAACTTTTTTTGTCATATTTGCAGTCACTCCCTAAACCGTCATGTTATAAACACCCTCGCAACCATGTTAATTCATTTTTTGTAATTTACTGCCAATATAATATAACACAAAGTTTAGCATTATAAATGTATATTACATTGTTTTTAAGTGAAAATATGAAAAATTTAATTTACAATGTTGATAAATGTGGAAACGCGTCGTCACAGCCTGTGAAAAAGATCCATTGGTGCCCCTCCTTCCCCCTCCCCCCACAACTTAAACACTTAAAACTTTAATAGAAACATTTCTAAACATTGATTTGATACTTTTTACAAATTATATAAATAAGTTATCTGAAATTATTCACTGACTTATGTACATGAAAGATTTTTTTCTGTTCACACTGCAGTCACATATCCATATTAGTTGTCATAGTAACGGCACTAACATTCAATGGCTCGTTGACTCTATGAATCTTTGAATCTGAATCTTGGAATTGTGTGACTCTTTGAGTCATTCTGCTCCTCGCTTCTTGTCTAACACAACCTCATGAGGGAAATAAGCCAAATATATGATATTATTGAAACTTTTTTAGTGACGAGGATTTGTTTTTCATGCAAGTGAAGGGAAAAACAGCATGTCTAGAATGCGGAAGAATAACAGTGACAGGTGCACCTGTCAGATGAACTCTGATTTCTGAATGGTCGAGACAGATGTACGTCTGTACTATTGTGCCCATGTGGAAGGTAAATAGAACACACGTTGTTGGAATCATCTTGGCAATGGCCAAAAGTTTTGTCCATCAGATTTACTACAATGACAATTGCTGTAAAATATGCCTCTCAAGACACCACAAAATCTGACAGCACTGCTTGAATATTATAACTAAAACTGCTGCACTATTTTGAAAAAGAAACTTTAAAGGCGGGCTCAGTTGTTTGTGAGAGTCCAATGTATATGATTGTACACAGTTTTACAACATAAACAGTGCTCAGATTGCGTAATTTCTTGAAGAACAATGAAGGAGAGCAGATCGTTCAGGAAATATGAAATATGACACAAACAATAAACAATATATTTCATGGATTTAACACATTTGTTGACAAAAAGTGCTGGTGGACATTATACTCATGTCAACGGATTGGGTTCATCTCGCGATCGCTATTTCATAACAAAGGTTTGATTTTGCATGCTGTCATTTGCACTCCCAACACAAATTACAAGATTACTGTTGCTGGAGCATCTATATCGTAAAACAGGCACTGTAGATCGATGGTAAACCCTTAGAACTTTCAAATGATGTATGATTTGTTATCATTCTCAGTATTTCTAGAAAGCATTTCAGATAGTAAATGTATACCATGGTAAACAAAGTGACGTCAAGCCTGAAATGCGCCTCAAGAGGTTAATATTGGAAAATAACAATATAAAATAAAATAAAACAAAACAAATACATTTCAGTTACTAACACAAAATGTTCAAAGTTGTTCTGGCCACCACAAAGGTCAAGGTAACAGTTGAGCTAGGCAGAAGGGCTGGAATGAAATGCTTTCTTCTGTTTCTCCAGTATAAGAACATTTTCACCACTATTGTTTCGCTCTTCTTCTTTGTTTTGTTTTATATATGAATATGCTCTGATTTCTGGAGAATCAGATCTGAAACACAAAATTTTAAATTACAAATAAACCTAACCAATATTCTGAAGAAAAAATAATGTCATGTTCACAAGTATGAGGTCCCATTCTAAANCATTTCAGTTACTAACACAAAATGTTCAAAGTTGTTCTGGCCACCACAAAGGTCAAGGTAACAGTTGAGCTAGGCAGAAGGGCTGGAATGAAATACTTTCTTCCGTTTTTTTAGTATAAGAACATTTTCACCACTATTGTTTCGCTCTTCTTCTTTGTTTTGTTTTATATATGAATATGCTCTGATTTCTGGAGAATCAGATCTGAAACAAATAAACCTAACCAGTATTCTGAAGAAAAAATTGTCATGTTCACAAGTATGAGGTCCCATTCTAAAATTAGTCTATCACTTACTTTTCACTTCCACGGTCAAGTGTTCCTTCAGCTTTGCGATGACGCAGACTCTGAAACAGAAGGAACATTCATTTGCAGAGTTTAATGGAGTAGTCAAGCAGGCAGCAGTCAAAACCAAGAGACATATACACAAGGCAAACAAGTACAAAACACAAAGCAAAGTGGCAAAAAATGATAAACAGTCACAGGTCAGTAATCTAAAACAATCGAGCAATATTCTCAAACACAGACCAAATGTACTGGCAAGACTTTGTAGAGATTGAATGTGTGACTAGATATATATACTGAGATAATTGGGTGATGAGTAACAGGTGTGAGAGACAATGGTAGGCCAATGTAGTGCTGTATCACCGTCTAGATCAGTGGTCTCAAACTCAATTCCTGGAGGGCCAGAGCTCTGCATAGCTTTGCTCCAACCCTAATCAAACACACCTGATCCAGCTAATCACGGTCTTCAGGATTACTAGAAACTTCCAAACAGGTGTGAGCTGGAGCTGGTTGGAGCTAAACTGTGCAGGTAGCCCTCCAGGAATTGAGTTTGAGACCACTGATCTAGACCAAAGGGAGGTGGCGGGAGATTGAGAGAAGGAACATCGGCTCACTAGAGGTTTGCAAAGGGAAGCATGAAAGGTAGGAGAGTTACAACAATCTGGGGATAATTGGAGTCTGTAGCAGACAGAATTAATCTGTTTGATAATCCTGAATGGACCCATGGTCTTGGGCAAAAGTTCCTTACAGGGTAGACAGAGGCGAAGGTCATGAGTGGAGAGCCACACTCGTTGGCCTGGCCAGGCCTTGTCTTCTTGGGTCATTTGCCATCTTATGGGACGTCTCATTTGCAGGTGGACATGAGCAGAATCCCAGACCTGTTCGCATCCAGTGATTGATGGAAGGTAATTCAGAAGGTTCTTCTGGTTGTTGGCAGCCAAAGAGTTTCGTAGAGATTTTACATAGAATTTTGTGCATATTCTCTCCAGAGAAGAAACCAAAACCAGTAAAACTGGTTTGAGAGAAGAAAATGACTTACTTCCTGATTAAGGCATTCTGTCTGGCTGTTGGACTGGGGATGATATCCTGAAGTGAGACTGACATCGATGTTGAGGAGTTTGCAGAACTCCTTCCATATCCATGATGTAAACTGCAGACTCTGGTCATAAATTATATCCTCCGGCAGGGTATAGAGCCTGAACACATAACGGAAGTTGGTCTCCACTATTTCCAGAGCTGATTGCAACTTGGGAAGAGGAATGAGGTGCCAAGCCTTCAAGAAACAGTCAATGACCATCATGATGGTAGTGTTTCCTTGAAACAAAAGTAGATCACTGGCTATGTTTACATGAACCCAAATAATCCATTTGTAATCAGATTGACGGCTCAATCGGATTGGAAGGGGTGGTTTATTCCTTTTCTAATCCGATCCAACAGCAAAAAATTACCATGTAAACGCTTGAATCCGACTACTTTCTCAGTCGTATTCAGAAGTCTCTGGGGCACATGCGCAGTGCAATGTTGACACGCATTACGCAGTGCGCAAGTGAACAGGCAGTGGCGTAGCTGCATCCTTTCATCATAATATTGGAAATCTTTCCATTTTAAAGGTGCCCTAGAATCAAAAATTGAATTTACCTTGGCATAGTTGAATAACAGGAGTTCAGTACATGGAAATTACATACAGTGAGTCTCAAACACCATTGTTTCATCCTTCTTGTGTAAATCGCATTTGTTTAAAAGACCTCAGAAAAACAGGCAAATCTCAACATAACACCGACTGTTACATAACAGTCGGGATCATTAATATGTACGCCCCCAATATTTGCATATGCCAGCTCATGTTCAAGGCATTAGACAAGGGCAGGCAGTATTAACATCTGGATCTGTGCACAGCAGAATCATCAGACTAGGTAAGCAAGCAAGGACAATAGCGAAAAATGGCAGATGGAGCGATAATAACTGACATGATCCACGATTACATGATATTTTAAGTGATATTTGTAATCGGAATGTATATAAAACACATATAAATGGATATTTGAATCAGATTACAATGTTTAGAGTACATGTAAACAGATCTGCAATCGGATTCAATTCATTCGGACTGACTAAAATCGGTGCATGTAAACGTAGCCAGTGAGGAGCCTGTTGAACCCGGTTCTCACCTGGGTGTCTGGAGTATGAACACCCAGGTGAATCACCTAGCAGCGCAGGTCACAGAGGACATACGTGTGGTCTTTGGGGCAACTGAGCTGTTGTAAGGTGGAATTCCATCATGTGGCAACAAAAGCAGGAAGTCCACAGTTGCCACATTCTTTTTCAAATTCCTCCTTAAAAGGACTTTTGTGCAGCAAAAAACTGATCTGTGATGCTTTGGCCAGAGCCGAACAGCCCTGGGGCCAGATTTATTAACAGCTTGCACCAGTGCAAACCCTCTTTTGGCATTAAAAACCTACTGTCGGGATTTATTAAAGACACACAGTGCAAAATTAGCGCTGAAAAGGTGTGGACTGAGTTGTTTTTGCGACCGACCTTATTGCATATGCATTTGTAGGAGTTTCCCTTTCAGAAGCAAAATGTATGGGAGGAGAGTATTTAAATGAATCACGCAATGCGATTTAGTAATGTTCGCGCTAGTCAATTTACTGGTATTTGCACCATTATGTAACACCCAAAAAACCATGTCTTAACCCATTTTTGCAACATGGCTGAAATTGTTGCGTGGTAGAAGGGAGAAAATATTTTCCACTCATATAAATATTTCTTTGGAATACCAGAGGAACACGTTATTGGTATATTGCATGTAACAAGTTGCGCCTATGTTGAACCGCACCTGATGAGCATTAGCTCTGCTTATTTTCGACCCAACTCTCATTTGCGCTGCTCTTCGTAGATTAGATCAGGGGTGTCAAACATATGGCCCACAAAGGTGTCCAAAGTATGGTTATGACAATGAGTGGGTCCTGACACGTGTTGTCTCTCCAATAGAGTTTAGAATGTCTGTAAATGCCAATCCCAATGCGTCTTTTCCATTATATACATGGATATTAAAATCACCAACAATTAGGACTTTATCTGCAGCCAGTACTAACTCCGATAGAAAATCAGCAAATTCTTTGATAAAGTCTGTATGGTGCCCTGGTGGCCTGTATACAGTTGCCAGCACAAATGTCAAACGACATTTGTCACTTACATTACACAATGTTACATAAAGCACCATCACTTCGAAGGAATTATATTTGAAAGACTTTTGAGTAATACTGAAGATTTTACTATAAATTACAGCAACACCTCCCCCTTTGCCTTTCAGACAAGGCTCATGTTTATAACAGTAATCTTGGGGGGTGGACTCATTTAAAGTAATGTAATCGTCTGGTTTTAGCCAGGTTTCCGTCAAACACAGCACATCTAGTTTATTATCTGTGATAATATCATTTACAAAGAGTAATTTTGTAAAAAGGGATCTAATATTAAGCAAACCTAGCTTTATCATTTGTTCATCTGTATTATCTGTTTTTTATTTGTTGAACATCAATTACATTTTTACCCTTAAATGGGTTCGGGAGTTTTTTGTATTTACTAATTAGGGGTACAGACACAGTCTCTATGTGATAATATCTAGATGAAAGAGTTTCTGTGACGTGAGGCAGCTAGCAGACGGTCGGTTTAGCCAGTCTGTCTGCTTCCTGACCTTGGCCCAGTTCATGTTTCAGCTCTAAGACTATGTGCCATATTACTAGAGAAAAGAGCGGCACCATCCCAGGAGGGATGAATACCATCTCTTTTCAACAGGTCAGGTCTGCCCCAAAAACTTTTCCAATTGTCTATGAACCCTATATTATTCT
>RJVU01048900.1:584226-607751 GCA_003731715.1 Anabarilius grahami | reverse complement strand
GGGTCTTTTGTTTTGTTTTGAATTTTAAATAAAGCCCATTCCTTTCTCTGCACCTGAGTCCTTGTTCCCTCCTTCCCAAGACATGACATATCTAAAGACACACAGGGATAAAATAGTGATGAAAAGGCATGGGAACGGTTATTTTTGCGCCTGACCTTACTACATATGCATTTGTAGGAGTTTCCCATTCCGAACCAAACTTTATGGAAGGAGAGTATTTAAATAAATCATGTGATTTATTAAGGTTTGTTGTCATCATTGTTTAGTTCCCCCAAAAAGCATATCTTGGGGTCAGCTGCCAAAATCATTTACTGCCATTTTGTGAATAATACGTAATCACACAATAGGAAAAAAAGAAAAGAAAAAGGTAACACTTTTAGTGTCATTGTTGCTAGAAATAACTATAAATTATGCATAATTACATGCAACTAACCCTACAAACAAACTAATCCTAACCATAACCCTATAGTAAGTACACATAAGTAATTAATATTACTAATGTATAATTACACTGTAATAAGGACACCTTAAAATAAAGTGTAACTTTATGAATGTAATATAATGTAATTATAAGTACCAATTATTAAAATCTGATTGCCTAATCCAGTAAATTTAAGCATGTGATGTTTGTATTCTAATTTAAGTTTATTCATTCAGTTTGTGTGTGTTTTGTAAAGTCAGTCTACTTTAGAAATGAAAGATAATGCTATATGTACTTCAGTACACACATCCATGCATGAGATGCAAAACAACAGCTGCTATGAATGACTGAGTCTTGAAAATGTATAGCTTTGCTATGGTGGTGAGATTGCAGTGCTAATCAGTCACTTGTGCACAATGGCAAAAGGTCAATAAGCTGACCGCCCTGCCATAAATCACCCAGCAATGAGAATCCTGCTCATTTCAAATAATACCAAACAAGCTTTGATTTGTTACAGATGTCTCCGAATAAATACCAACATCTTGGAATTCCATTGCAAAATGCATTTCATTACATAAATTTTTAGTGTTAAATATTTCATTTTAAAAATTTTAAAGTGAGTTAAAACAACATTCTGAAGACATTTCTATGAATACTTGACCAAAAAATGTTGAATGCATACATGTGTCGAATATATTGTGATATTATTTTAAATAGTTTTATTAGCTTTTGATATTGATATTTCAGCTGACATTGTCTGTCCATCAGTGCTTTCTGTTAATACTATGCAGAGCTGCTCCTAAAAACTGCAGGATATGAAAAATACTTCACCCTTTAAAGCTGCACTTCTATAAAGATCAAGTGCTGTTTGCACTTGTAGTGAGTTTTTCTTCCTGGCACGAGGTCATGGAATAAATGAGCCAGAACTCTTCTGAAACAGATGATGCTGACACTGGACCACTTTTTCTCCGCATCCTTCCAGTGTCTTTTGGGCAAGAGAAACAAACTATGTCCTTCAGTGGGATGATTTCAGCATTACTTTTGAAAAATTATGCTACAAATTTGCAGTCTTCTCATTTCAGCTTTGCCTTTAATTACTCGTCTTCTTATTGGAAGGAAAAATATGGCTTAGAAGAGTTTATGGGGGCAAAAAAGGGCTGACCTGTTTTATCTGTTCTTGCATTAATTTGAGTGTAATGATGACAAAATGGAATGTTAACTGATGATTAGCAGAAATGGTAGCAGTTAATTAGTTGGTTCTTCGTTTATCGTTCCATTTGCACATTTTGGGGAGCAATTGTTATTAATTAGGGCTATCAAGCCGAAAGGGCCGAGGTGGAACCTTACAGCCAAGTAAATCATGGTGCAATGAAAAGTCCATTATCCTGTCCTGTACCGTTGGCCCATGGGCTGTGATCTATTAGCCTTATCTAAAAGCAGAATCAGGATGAAAAAAAATGTACAGGATGTAAATGAAAGACTTTGATGAGGTCTATTCCTGTTTCTCTTCTTATATAATGAAACCTTGTGCAATAATGTGTATTTTTTGGTGCTGTTGTTTTAAATACTGTGACTTACAATCAAGCTGGATATGAAAACAAGTTGTATTTTTAGGAAATATTTTAAAATGTGTTAATAAAATAACCACAACAGATCTCTATTTCACTATGGGTGTAAAGATAGCATTAGTGTTAATGATCAGTGTTTTACCAGCTACCACCATAAAAGCTGATGTTGTCTGTGGAACAGTTAAAGAGCTTGTGGACGCCAAACCCAGAAAATCAATTAAATAAATGAGAAAAATTACTCCAGTGGAGCAAATATGAACATTAAAATAATCAAATAACTTTAAAGGAAATCAATCATATAATTTAAAAAGTAAACAGCCCTTTTTTTTCACTCTCCCTTGTGGTTTACAGGAACAGAGGTCTTTTATTGGGCATTGATATTTCCCTAGACTTGGAGATTTTGCAGTTTAAAAAAAGAAAAATTAATGGGCTCCAGTGCTGAGCTCTTTATTATTTTCAGCAGAGAGCATCAAGAGTTTGTATGAATTTGCCTTATAGCTGATAAAGATGCTCAATATTTGCTGGTTAATGTTAATAAAAATTGTCAACTTATATTCTGTGCTTCTGCTATGAAGCTTTTGTATCAGGTTATGTTGAAACACTAAATATAACATCATAAAATGAGAAAATTGTGAAATTATAAGAGAAAATCTACCCAAGCGTCAAGAAGAACACTGACGTGAAATGTCATAAATGTCATAAATGGACATTAACTCAAAGGACAATAGAGTGGTGCAGGTATGATGTCAGAATTCACCCCTGGTTCCTTTCAGATTTCACAGGGTTTTTTTTTCAATTTATGAGTAAAATAAAGCCTGTGGTAAACATAACTTGACAACATATACTGCACTACAACATACACTACACTTCACACTGCGGGCTTATACTTAAAAAAAAAAAATAGGGAACATTTAAAAAAAAAAAATTCAAACATAACTGCTTCAAAATTCAGTTTGGGTGTGTGTAATTTATGTTGTAGAACAAAACGTCAAAGCATCATTAAGTAATTGTAACCTAGGTTATTATAACCCATGTCAAACCTATAAAAAAAAAAATTAAAAAAAAAATTTAAGATGCACATGTAAACAGTTTGATTTATTTTAATGTTTAAAAAGTTAAATGTTGCTTAAAAGACAGTAGTAAATGTCACAAATTGAAAAAAATAAATGAAACAATTAGGAATAGCTCTGCCCTTAGTTAGTCACCTCTGGCACGTGAACAGTCTCTCGTCACGGAGTGAAGTGAAATGGCCGGTTCAAAAAACCCCGAGACAGCATTTTATGTACCAGAATTTAAAAGTGGGAACGAAGCAAGACTAACTGATGCAACTTCAGTGTATACAGCAGAATTAGTCGCCATTCAGATGGCACTTGAATGGTTTGAGGAGGAGAGGCCAAACTCTAAAGTGATGCCAAAGAATCTGAATAAACGAACTTTCATTTTAAAGCTTGCAAACCTTTCACTCATGTAGGAAAGACATGCTGACGGAAATACTGATTATTTTGTTTAGATTAAGACAACTGGGAATTGTAATGCAGTTTTTTATGGGTACGAGTAGGGATACAAGAAAATGAAACGGCAGATAAAATGGCCAAGGAAGCACTCAAAGTGGATAATATTAACAAAAAACCTTAAGCAGGGCAGAAGGGAAGTCTTTGATTCAACAAGCTTGTGGGAGTAAATGGCAGAAATACTAACCTCGTGTAATAAAGAAAGTCATTTATATAGAATACAAAATAACAAAACAAGGTCAAATTAGTTATAATAAATTCCTTTCTATTTATATTATATTTACAAGATTAAGAATGGGTCACACCAATCTTAATGCAACACTACATATCATGGGCAAACACAACTCTGGTTTTTGTAATGTATGTCAGGAAATGGAAACTGTAGAACATTTTGATTAGATGTAAAAAATTAGAACAGGAAAGAATTGATCTTATGAGAGATATGCAAGCCTTGGGTATTACAGATTTCACCATATACAATATTTTAAAGACAGGAATAGAGTCTGGTAGAAAAATTACAGCATTAATGACGTTCTTGAGGAATAGTGGCCTGAAATACAGAATACAGAAAATCTTCCTTGTTTCATCTTCGTCACACTCCAGCACAGTAGGTGGTGGTATGCACCTTTCTAGTTGGTTTGCAACCCGCCAATAAATCCACAGAAGAAGTAGTGAAATGGCTGCTTGAGCAGTGATGCATGTCAATCGCAGTTCTAAAGTGAGAAATAGATTAATTATTGAAATTCATAGTTCGAAACATCATTAACAATAAAGAGTTGTTTAAATAGTTCTGGTTGCATTTTTATTGACTCTTAAATGAGAAGTTGAGCTGATTCATCTGACGTGAAATGTGGCCAAGTATGGTGACCCATACTCGGAATTTGTGCTCTGCCCCATCCAAGTGCACACACACAGCAGTGAAAACATACACACACTGTGAACACACACCATTGCTGCGGCGCCCGGGGAGCGGTTGGGGGTACGGTGCCTTGCTCAAGGGTCTCACCTCAGTCGTGGTATTGAAGGTGGGGAGAGCGCTGGACATTCACTCCCCTCACCGACAATCCCTGCCGGACCTGAGACTCAAACCCATGACCTTTGGGTTACAAGTCCGACTCTCTATCCATTAGGCCACGACTGCCCCCAGGCTGACGGAACCTGCATAAAACACATTTCCTTGATACATCGAGATTTCTGATCTTTATCAATTTATTCTTGGTAAGTGAGCTCATAAATCACCATATTTATGTATGATTTCTGCATTTTCATTCTTTTGTGGAGTCAAGTGTTCTTAAATGATACTGTGATGTATGTTTTTTGTGAAATATGTTGACAAAGGTGTATTGATACATTTTAAAGCATTTACTGAGTCGAAAATGGTCATTTGAAATGTTAATGTCCTTAAATGGAAATTAATTGTAATTGTGATTATTCTGCCTTGTCTTTGTTTTTGTTTTTTTCTCCTTTCCCCTTTTTTCCTCTCTATCTTGTTTCCTGTCCTTCTACATCTCTTTGAAATTGAACAAGGAGTTTCTTGGAGTTCTGAGTTAGAACTGTTTCTGCCATCAATGAGGAGCGCTCAACATTGGTGGAAGCTGGCGGGCCAACCTGGTTTTTCTCGAGCTTGGACAACATTTCATGTTTCATCGAAGTGGTAGGAACACATTCAACTGTGAACAAGAACCTTGTTTTCTTCCTTTTTTCATCTCGGAGTTTGCATATCTGCATTCTTTCACTGAACACTGAAACAACATGAGTACTGAGCTAAACTCTTGTTTATTTACTTCAATCATTTCTACCAAAGACAATTAATTGAAAGGAACTCTGATTTGGTTTGTCATCGGACATTTTACCTGAAACTTATTGTCACTAGTTCTGTTTTTTTTTGTTTTTTTTTTTGTTATTTATTGAAAAAAGAAACAAGGTTGTTTTAAAGAGATAACTAAACCAAACCAAGCTAGAAATTAAACTGAGTAAAAAAGGAGTACCAGAAGTTAATTAACAGAATTATTAAAGAGCTAAATAAATAATAATATAATAAAAAATATTATATAATATATAATTAAACAACTACAGAATTGAGTTACACACCAACCCCCGGTTTCACAGACACAGCTTAAGATAGTCCAGACTAAAATGCCTAAAGGCTTAGGCTAAGCCCTGTCTGTGAAACCGGGACAAAGTAATTATGAGTTAACACAACTTTATTTCAAGAAGTTCATCAAAAAGGGTTCTTTTGTGGATTGTATTGTTTTTTGCTGTCATTTTGGGGGTTTTCCTGTTGTTGGTTTTTTCCCCCCCAATTGAAACAATATAAATACAAAAGAAAATACTTACCTTTTCAACTTTAATTCTGTCTTTCATTATTTCCCTTGTCTTGCTGCAACGCTGGCTCAAGAGCAAACATAGTCTTCTGATCTGGTCCAAAGTGGTTATGTATAGATTGTAGGTCACGTGTGCTACATTATGTACAGAAATGCCATTAACATTGATTCCATGGGACAGTATTAAATCTAAAGTATAATTACGACAACGAGTGGGTCCTGACACATGTTGTTTGACTCCAATAGAGTTTAGAATGTTTGTAAATACCAATCCCTTTTTCATTATCTATGTGGATGTTAAAATCACCAACAATTACATATTTATTTGTAGCCAGTACTAACTCTGATAGAAAATCAGCAAATTAAATAGACCCACAAAACAAACCTGCAACGATCTGTAACAAAGATCCACTGGAGGCAAGTTGTAAGAACCCATTTGCAGTTTATTTCATAACAAGATCAAACAAAACTAGTGATGGGACGGTTGATACTGGGGCTCCGATGCTCCGACACAGTTTTCAAAGCACTATTGTGTCACACACTGTACCGATGCTTGTATCGAAATGACAATACCACGTGATTGATGACGTTTGAAGCGTCGAACGTCATGCCGTATCGGAAAGTTGAGACAGCTGGTTTGAAAGAATTGGCGCCTCAGCTGATGCATAATCATGTTTTAGTGCTGGGGTCTCAGAGACCCCGAACAGAACATAAGGGTTAAACAGCTCACCCAAAATATTTTAAATACTCACGTCAGTTATGATCACATCATTGTATATTTTATATTATTGATCAATATGTGAATCCGTTGACCAGGTCACGCATGACACGAGTGGTGGTCTCATTGTCACAAATTAATTTAGATGAGATTACATCAGATTAAGAACAAGACAAGAACATGAAACTACAAAATAAGACATGAAACAAGAACAAAACCAAAACTAGACATGACACAATGTACGTAGTCCGCCGCAAAGACTTCTGGGATTTGTCTGCATTCAGTGCATCCTCAATTTAATACACATCCAGGTAATTTCATGCATCCTCTGTAATTGCACTAGAATTAAACTTTGGCATTGATGAAGTAGAACAATGGTTCCCATCCCTGTTCCTGGAGTATCTCCAACACTTATCCGGATACATTTGAAAAAAGAGTTTTCACTTCAAAACGCTCTCCATCCACATCAGAGTTTATGAGCATTTTCCAAAAGTTTCCATGTTACTAGGTAACGCCTGTGAAGAAAACGCTAAAATGGATAGAGTTTTGTTTTGTTTCCAAAGCATCAGCACAGAACGGTACTTGAGTCTATCTGCCGCAAATGTCCTAAAGAATGCGTGAGTCTATTTGTGCTGAAAGCGAGCAGAATGAGATATACATTCTCTCTGCTAACAGTGCATCAGTCACGCTTGTCAGAAAAGTGAGAACACACACAAACACAGTTTTATCGAATCACGTCATCAATAGCGGTTCACTTCTGTGATTCCCCAAAACATAGAGAAAAAAAGATGTTTTTAAATGTATCTAGATTATAGACGTAACCTTGGATGTCCCTCTTATCTGACACACCCATCTGAGGTCTTTGAGTCTTCAAGCTGATGAATTGAATCAGGTGTGTGTGATCATCTAAACCAGGGGTGTCCAAACAGTCCAGCAGAGTTTAGCTCCAACCCCAATTAAACACTAGCTAATCAAGCTCTTACTTGGCATACTAGAAACCTTTTTTGATTGCCTGTATTGCTAATTGCTACTTACCTGGATTGTCTTCCTGTGCTCCATTCTTCTGTGTTCCTGTTTCCCTGGATTACCCTCTCCTCCATTGTTATCTCCTACAAAGATAAAAGACACTATTATCATCTGCTTCAGTGATCATCAAGGTGTATCTGGTGAAAATCACCTTGGACTCATTCACTCTTCCGTCACGCTGGTTGTTGTTTATTCTCTGCATCTGCCCTCATTAATGTTTCTGTGACAGCTACCTCATATTTTGATTGCTGTCCTACTGTGATCATGATGAAATATGAAAAATGCCTTTCAATATGCTTCAGCATTAAGTTACTTTTTCAGAGTTACATTTATGGTAATAATGAATATATTTGTCATAAAAATGAATTTCTACTTACTGAGACATTTTTTTTTCTGGCCCAATCTAGCCTGGGAACTAAATTAAGATTTACATCCCAAATTTAACACATTTTAAAGAAGAAATTAGTGCAAAATCCACAGGGTTAGAGTTTGGCAATTTATTCTATAAAACTAACCTGGGAGGCCATGACCAGGGTCTGACCATGGCCAAAATTAGGTAATCAGAACAGCAGGTTTGAATTTTGTGATATATAAAAGATACAGTAATTGTTAAAATGGACATTTCACATGTCAGTAAGTAAAAACTCAAAGCGGAAGGTGCCTCCTGCTTCTATTTACACTAATAATGTGAGCCTGGCTAGAATCTATTGATATACCTCTCTATTTCTCTCCAATTTCAAACGCTCTGTTAATCTCTCTGTATGAACGGTTAGTCAAGCTGATGAAATTGGGCCCAATGAGCTGGTCCTCCAGTGCCCGCTATAAAGCTCATTCATCTTTATTTGATACTTTGTTGACATGGGGTACAGGGCAGATGACAGAGGTTAAATCAGTGAGTGACCGTTGCCTACTCATTTGGCCTTTCATGTTCCCTCCTTTTACCATCTTCCTGCAGGACACAGGCAGTGCTGAGAGGTTGAGAGGGATCTGATGTCAATTTCACGGGGCCACAAACTGGAACATCCAATATCTTTGATGCTCAACACACTTATGTCAGTATAGGGTTAGCCGGCATGTTGTTTAAATTTGAAAACACTACCCCCCAGTTTCACAGACAAGGTTTAAGCCTAGTCCAGACTAACATGCATGTTTGAGCTGTTTCAACTGAAAGCATCTTGCACTGACTATTATTTTGTCTCAAGATGCACCCCAGTAATGTTTCTTTTTTTATTCTAAAGCACATTTATAAAAGCTACTTGAATGTCCTTAATGAACTAAGGCCTAATCCTGGTTTAATCTAAGCCCTGTCTGTGAAACCAGGCCTACAAGTTCTAACATGCTTTATAGGAAGCCGATTCACTTGTAAATTATTTAATTATTTTGAGATTCTTAAACTTCTGTAGACTGAGACTGCATACATATGGAAATAGTCTGAAATTATAAAATTGTGAAAATACTGTAGTGGCTTAGTGCAATTTGAAGCTAGTAAATATAGTATAAAAATCTAGGTAATGCTTCAGTAATGTATTACTACATTACACATTACTTAGTATTATATATTATATAAAGCTGAGATAATTAGTTAAAAATGTAGAAATGTCATGAAAGTTTAAGTAAATTCTTCTGACAGTTCTTCAGAGAATATATATACCGCCCCCTGTGTGAAAACCCTGGTATTTAGAGAATGAAATTAAAGTGGTGCTTGGTTTGATTAACTGTTCATTTTCCTCATCTTTCAGACTTTCATTACACAGCTTGACAACACTGTCCAATCTATCATTTTGTTTGTTTTTTTGTTTTTTGCCCACCAATGCACAAATGTGTAAAACTTCCAAGCCCAACAGTCTGTCTGGTTTCTAGTGTTATGATGTGCTCACCACTTCTCCCTTTACACACATATTGTTGACCATTGTTACAAAGAATTGCTGCCTTATTAAGACTATTACATTAATTATGTCAATGTTTAATTTCAGCAATGGAGCAAGCCAGCTCACTGGCAATAGTTTCCGGCACATCTTAAAATAAAGAAGGCGCCTCTTACTGGTGCTAATTCAGTACAATCCTCATATAATTATGTCACATTCAATACACCGGCTCAATATTAGCACTTAATGTGATATCTGAGAAGCTTCTCTCCACCATCCCTGCACCCCACAGGAGTGAAATCAAAATAAGAGTTCACTTTTCCAGTGATGTACTGATAATAGCTGTGTAAACTAACCACCTTGCTTTGTATTATATGCAAAGCCTAAAATGGATGTGGTCTGTAGACAGTTATACTCTTGGCAATAATCACTTGTCTGTGCACTAGGTCAATTTAATTTTTCTGTTTTATGTCAGCTGAAGAGCTAATCTTGAATTATAACTGCAGTCATTGTTTTTCAGTTCTGTGAATCCTTTCTGTCTGTTATCCCACAGTACCCTTCTGCCTGACCACATTCAGTTTATGTGGTTTTCTAAACAAAGGGACTGATCCTTGTTTTATTCCAGATGTATGTGTAACCCCTCCGGTACTACTCGCACCGCTCCGAGCAGGATTTGAACCGATGCTTCCAGCATGGGTGGTGGGCGCTCTAACAAAGACTGTAAAGAACACATTCACTAGAGCACCTCTTGAGGCCAGGGGAGTAAGGTTTACCCGCACAGCTCTTCAAGGCTGGAACACACCAAGCTGACGGTCAGCCGTCTGGCAGTTTTTGTCCGTCGGCCGACTAAGTTTTCTTAGTGTGACCCGCACCGTCGGCTGAAGTTGGTCCTCGTCTGCTTTTTCTCGGAGCTCGTCGGTCCGTCGGGCCATCAGATCATTCTGATTGGCTGTTCAGCTACTGCCACCTGCTGGTACAGTAAGGCATTGCATCTTCCGCAGGCGCAGGACGGACGTGCTATACTTGGCTGTCAGCTGTCGAGCATCGGTTTGGTGTGTCAGGGCAATTCACTAAATTTATGGACTAATATTATCTTATATTCATTATATTTACTTTACCTGTTAGTAATGTCTTAATTATTTAGTATAAATGTTAAAATAAATTTGTCATGAAAACAAGTTTTGACAGTAACTATGTAAATGATTATATTTCAAAGATGAATTGGAGTACAAAAATAATTGAAAAATATTTTTATAATTAGATTTAGAAGATAACGCCTGTGACCCTGGACCACAAAACCAGTCATAAGTCGCACGGGTATATTTGTAGCAATAGCCAACAATACATTGCATGGGTCAGAATTATCGATTTTTCTTTTATGCCAAAAATCATTAGGATATTAAGTAAAGATCATGTTCCATGAAGATATTTTGTAAATTTTCTACCGTAAATATTTCAAAAATGTATTTTTGTCAGTAATATGCGTTGATAAGGACTCCCATTGCATGTCTCTGTTTAAGAGCTAATAGTAACTGAAACCATGTAGGTAGCACAATAATTCTTTTTGCATACAAAATCAGAGACTTTACACATTCAGATCATGCCTCCAACATGCTCCTGTTGCGTTATTTTCCCCCTCTGAGTCTGCACAAATGGAGTTTACAACAAAAACAGCGCACAGGCACTAACTGTAAACAAATATGTAGATTTCACGAGGAGTTTTAGTTCATAACTTCATCACCATTTACAGCAGATTCTTACAATTAAAATGAGCCCAAAAATATAATCCATTGTGTCGATCACTGGACATTACTCACGGAATGAAGTAACATATTTGGCTAAAAATATATCTCTCGACTTTCCGGGATCCAATGTGTTATCCAATGTTCCCGGAACCGCCCATGCTTATTTTCCAATGTTGAATAACACAAAATAGGTATCATTTTAAAGCTTTTTAATGCATCTAACCATTTTGATCAACTCTTAAAGAGTTCTGAGTAGTCCTTATAAACCAGAGTTTACCGCCTGCTGGTGCCACCTAGCAACTAAAAAATTAATAATCATATTTTTCAAAACTACTGCCTTGAATAGATGTCAAAATAGGTGTCATTTGAAAGCTTAGTGTCTGAACTTTACAATGCATGTAGCCAGTTCGAATGAACTCCTAAGTAGCGCTGAGTTATTTGCTGATAAATAGAAAAGAAAATGTTTTCATAATTTAACTAAAAAGAAATATGTAGATTTCAAGTGGCATTTTTACTCATAACTTCATGAAACATGCACAGATAGTAGAAAATGGCACATCATTATTTAAAACAGATTCTCACAGTTAAAATGAGTCCAAAATCACAAAATATTCCTCATGGAAGAATGATTTTAAAGTGCTTGAAGAAGATTAAGGAAACTAATCCAATGGCGTGGTACAACGAGCACACTCGGGCTCTTAAGAGAGCTGCCAGAAAAACGGGGCACAGCTGGAAGAAAACAAAACTAAATAAAAAATGCCCATTAGGGGTTGTCAAGGGCTACCTTGGTTCCAAATGCTGTAACTTTTGATTACTTTATGCTATCACCACAAAATTTGATCCAGATGCAGCTCATATGTAGTACAGCTTCATCAAAAAATAATTTTCTCCTTTCTTATTTCCTTCCTGAATTATTGCATGTCAAATAAGAAAGATATGCAAAATTATAATAAAAATTATATATATTTGTTTGATTTTATCAGATTTTCTCAGCATGAGAAAGTTCAATTGTAATGTAATTTATATTTTTCTCAATTAAAAAAGTGTT
Source organism: Anabarilius grahami (assembly GCA_003731715.1). Taxonomy (NCBI): domain Eukaryota; kingdom Metazoa; phylum Chordata; class Actinopteri; order Cypriniformes; family Xenocyprididae; genus Anabarilius; species Anabarilius grahami. The sequence goes on along the minus strand of RJVU01048900.1, from coordinate 595,525 downwards.
ATATCAAACGATACCTACCTTTTGACTCTCCTTGCTAGAGTTTTGGAGTTATGAGTCTTTCCTTTTTGGTTTGTCACTCAGAAAAACAACAACTCTATTCAAGATTCAAGATTCAAGATTCAAGAGTTTTATTTGTCACATGCACAATTATATAGAGCATATATAACCAGCAGTGAAATGAGAGTCAGGTNTCTTTAAAGGCGATTTTCTCAATATTTAGATTTTTTTTGCACCCTCAGATTCCAGATTTTCAAATAGTTGTATCTCGACCAAATATTGTCCTATCCTAACAAACCATACATCAATGGAAAGCTTAGTTATTCCACTTTCAGATGATGAAATTGGACCCTTAAAGGAACACACCACTATTTTTGAAAATAGGCTCATTTTCCAACTCCTCTAGAGTTAAACAGCTGAGTTTTATCGTTTTTGATTCCATTCAGCCGATCTCCGGGTCTAGCACTTTTAGCTGCAGCTTAGCATAGATCACTGAATCTGATTAGACCATTAGCATCTCACTCAAAAATGACCAAAGAGTTTCGATATTTTTCTCAGTTACGACTGTAACCTTAGTTCCCTGAAGAGGGAACCAGACGTTGCGTCGAGAAATAGACACAGTGGGAACGCAACGCATGATATCGTCATGAAGCACATGTGAAATCCGTCCAATGGTGTGACGAGACGTCAGCTAGGGGCCCCTTTGCTATGATGATTCGTCATGTGAAGGAGAAAGAGGAATGGGAAGACCCATACTTGCCTCAACCAGTGTCTGGGGGTATTAATCTGGAGCAGCTGCCTGAAGATCGGCAGTCCCAGGTGAGAGCTCTATGTAATCCTGAAATATTCTCTGAGTATCCTGGTTTAACATCTTTGATACAACATGATGTAGTGTTAAAACCTGATGCAGCTGTGAGACGCTTGAGTTACAGAATACCTGAGAGACTCCAAGAGGTTCTAAAGGAGGTGTTGGACTTGATGCTGAGACTAGGAATTATTGAACCCTCCAAAAGCGAGTGGTGTCATCCGGTCGTTCTAGTACCAAAAAAGGATGGGAGTATCTGATTCTGTGTTGACTTCCGGTACTTGAACTCTGTATCACAATTTGACTCATGTCCTACTCCCCATATAGATGCCTTGATTGATCGTCTGGGCAAAGCAAAATACCTGACGACCATCGATCTGTGCAAAGGGTACTGGCAGAAACCATTAACCCCGTAGGCCCGGCCTTTAACAGCATTCAGGACACCATGGGGGTTATTTCATTTTCGGGTTTTACCCTTTGGCCTGCACGGGGCACCGGCCACCTTTCAGAGGCTTATTGATCAGGTATTACATGACTTATCCTTTGCTGCAACTTATTTAGATGACATAGTCATCTACAGTAACACCTGGGAAGAACATGTTCAACATCTTGAAGAGGTTCTGCAGCATCTACAACAATCAGGCCTCACCGTAAACCCTGCCAAGTGTGCCGTGGCCAGGAAGGAAACGGAATACCTAGGATTTGTCATCGGCAATGGGGTAGTGCGACCTCAAGTTAAAAAGGTTCAAGCTTTAGAGGAAGCTCCTATACCACAGACATGTAAGCAACTCTGATCCTTTCTAGGAATCGCAGGATTTTATAATCGCTTTATTCCCAATTTCTCCAGTAGGGCTGCCCCATTGACAGATATAGTTGGAGTCTGATGCCCGAATCAGTGTCAGTGGTCTGAGGAGAGAATGGCCGCATTCCGAGATATTCAGACTGCGTTAAAAAAATGCTGTGCTGTACAGTCAAGACTTTGCCCAAGAGTTTATTGTCCAGACGGATGCTTCTGAGAGGGGCATAGGGGCTGTGCTTCTACAGGGATCTCCAGGTGAGCGACGGCCAGTGGGTTTCATCAACCGCAAACTTTTCCCACTTGAAGTTCGCTATTCTACAGCCGAGAAAGAATGTTTAGCGGTTAAATGGGCCCTGGACTCCTTGAGATATTACCTACTGGGTAGGGAGTTCAAATTAGAGACGGATCACAAAGCTCTCCAGTGGTTGGAAAGGATGAAAGATGCCAATGGGAGAATCACATGGTGGTATCTGGCTATGCAGCCTTTCCGGTTTACAGTTCAGCATGTTCCTGTCAAGTCTAATGTGACTGCTGACTATTTATCTCGTTGTACCAACGAGATTCCTGAAGGGAGGGGGTGTGTGATGGCTGAACCTACGGCCACACATTGGGGAGGGTAACTCCGCACTATACATTCATTCATAACTCATCGCTCATTCACTTCATTCATGACGCATACATTTTCCCCTCGCACATATTTCTCTTTACATTTATTCACATATTTGAGTTCTTCCTTTGTTCTATATTTATTCTCTAAGTTTATAATATAGATTCAAGGTTTATTTTACATATGTAATAAAAACGCTACACATATTTGATTTGACCATACTTGTTATGCTTTATTTACTTTAGTACTTTGTTCGTTGGTTTGGAGTGCACACTTACTAGCTTGCGTTGTTCTATTGTTCTCATATTTTGTTTCTTTGAGTTTAAGTTACCGTGATGTGGAGTTTGGATGAATGGCGTTGGTGGCGGTGTGGGCGTCCATCCATTGCAGCGGTCTTGACTGGCAAAAGGCTGAGGCACGCATAGCAGTACAGCCTGAGGGTGCCACTCGCCGATACCACGTAGAAGCTATGTCATGCGTCACTTTGACTAGTGAATTGTGAATTTATTTGTTGTTTTACAAAATGTTGATTCTATGTTTTCCCCTTTCTTGTTTAAGTGAGCTCACCATTTGTCTTAAATACCTGGGTTTGTCTCAGTTAGAGGGTCAGTTTTGTTCTGTTTAGTTCTCTTTAGTTATTCTTTATATTGAGTTAAAGTTTTTTTTTTCTGACCTCAGTTATCCTAATCTATCTAGCTATTTGTTAGGTTAAGTTGATTTTTGTATTCTTAATTTTTCTTATTTTTTTTGTAAAATAAAACTTTTTTTTTTGATGGAAATCCAGTGTCCTTCTGCCTTGCCATCTGGCCTTCTCACAGACCCAAAACAAATGAACAATTGTTCTGACTTACGCCACAGGGCAGCTCTGTGGACGTAAGCATCTAACGCCCGAACTGGGCAAAGCAGATTAAGGCGTTCCTGGTCTGAATCCCCGAAGGGAGGAGGACAGAAGGCTTGCAGTACAATAGGCCTAACCACATTAGTGGGGACTTTAGGAATGTACCCAGGTCTGGGATGAAGGAAAGCTTTCACCATACCAGGTGCAAATTCCAAGCACAATGGGGCAACCGAGAGAGCTTGCAAATCACCTATTCTCTTCAGTGAAGATATAGCGAGGAGGAACAGTGTCTTCAGAGTCAAAAACTTGACTGGAACCTCCTCAATAGACTCAAAAGTAGCTAGGGAAAGGCTCTGGAGCACCACAGCCAAATCCCAAGCCAGAACCCTCGTGCGTACCACAGGCCTCAGCCTCAGGGTGCCACGGAGGAAGCGAGTTATAAGAGGATCTCTCCCAAGAGATATACCAGCCAAAGGTGTGTGGTAAGCCACAATGGCCACCACATAAACCTTTAAGGTAGAAGGAGATAACCCTTCAGTGAATCGTTCCTGCAGAAATTCCAGTACCGGAATACTGGCTCGCGAGCGTATCTTCCACTTTTGGCATCCCCCCATAACCGTGCTCTTTAAGTCCCACTATCGATGCATAGTGCGTGGTCTGAGAACTATGCACCCGATAGGAGGCTGGTTTCTTCCAGGATCTCGACACTAGAAAACTGGAAAAAACGGGAGACCCCGACGCGGAGGCTGTGCTCGTGAGGGCAGGAAGCGTTCATCCAGTTTACTATTGGGACGAACATCCTGCTTCTCTGCTGGCCATTGGAGACTTAACTTGGCAACAGCTCGAGACACAACCTCCACCAACTCCTCATATGCGGAAGAGTGGGATGGCGAGTCCTCACTCTCACACATGTCGATGCTCTCCACATCCACCTCCTCAGAGCTGGACATGTTGAGAACCGCTGCTTCAAACAGTGTGGAAGGAACCGCAAAGCGTGCTTCCAAACACTGAGAAAAAGCACTGGATCTATCAGGTGAGGGCTAGATCCATTTGCAATCCCCAAGATTTAGATCGGTGCTGTGCCTCAGCAGCAGCGGGACCCGAACCCTGGGGAACGCGAGCCTGGGCGCCCTCCTCGAAGAGTGCCATCCGGCGTAATGATCAAGGAACTTTGCTGCCGTGCCATGAGTGCAGCAGGCACAATGATATTACGCAGCAAATAGGCTAACTTCTGTCAACATAACCAAAGTGACCACCTGCTTGCACAGGGAGCGCGCCTTGCAACCATGGAGACATTTGTGAGAGACAATTTCAGAAGATATTTACTTTGGTGCAGATCCTGAACCGTATCTATTTGCCGACTGCAACTCTGCAACTACACAAACTTAATGCCAGTCAAGTTGGAAGTTACCTAGCTGGGGACTATTTTCAGGCGCTGCGTAATATCATTGCGCCTGCTGCATCCATGGTACGGCAGCAAAGTTCCTTGATTATTATTAATGAGAGTATAGTTCCTAGCCATATCGGCCAAGAAAATCGCAACTTTTCATTTTCACCATGGAGAAGTATTTGTCTGAGTCTGATGGCATCCGGCATTATTCGTCCCTCCTCGTCTCTGACTAGACCTGTCCCCAGCTGTCTTCCAGTCTTCTCACTTTCTTCAGGTGCATATCCAGGTGCATGTTGTGGGGACTCATATCAGGTGAGTTTTGAGGAGGCTGCTGGAGAATTAAATGTTTGTTAAAGCAGATAAACCCCTTCATACCCTGTCAGTTTCTTGAGTTCCATTCTCCCAACACATCGGTAGAGAGGATATGCATGGACCCTGTCTGACTGGTTAACGCCTGGCTCATGCAAAGCATTACAATAATTTTTGGTATTTGTGAATTTCTAGAGGAAATAATTTGCAATAACAGCCAGGTAGCAGCCACGCTGATGTCGTTAACCATCCAGCCCTAGTTCGCCAGCACTTTTGGTGGCTGGCCATGGCAGTTGATCTGCTTCAATCCCCGTCCACTCGGGACACAGCCTGGGTGGTCGTAGAACAGATCTGTGGTCTTCTGGAGGACATGGTCTCCGACAGGGGGTCCCAGGTTATTTTCCACTTCTGGAGGGAGTTCTGCCGACAGACTGGTGCTACTGCAGGTCTGTCATCAGGATTTCATCCACAGACCAATGGCCAGACCAAGTGTGTACCAGGATCTCGAGTGGATGTGCCAATGCCTGGCCTCCCCTAACCCATCCTCTTGAAGTCAGCAGTTGGTATGGGCAGGGTATGCTCACAACTCCCTGCCTGTGTCATCGACCAGGCTGTCCCCATTCTTGTGCTGCCTTTATCAACTTCTTCTATTTCCTTGCACCTAAAAGGGGCCAGGGATGCACTGCTTCAGACCAGGGAATGCACCAAGAAAACGGCTGACCATCGCCAGGCTGAGGTGCCCCATTCCCACTCATAAGCTAGTACCCTGGTTCATGGAAATGCCTTATCACTTTATCACTCTGTCAGTGGTGCAGCTTCTTTGCTTGTATTCATCTGTTTGGATATGTTTGTTCCCAGTCCTGTCCCTGACCTGCCTCTGCTATTCCCTTTACTTCTGATTCCCTCCCAGCTCTGACTTCCTGGCCTACTCAGACAACTCTCTTATTCTCCATTTGTTCGTCCTGGACATGGTCTGGGATTTGGCGGCCTGACGAGTATTTTGTTTTGTCCATGATTTCAAAAACATTCTTGCCTGAACTTCTCTGCTCCTGGGTACTTTAGACAGACAATCTGAATCTCACTTTGAGTTTTTTTTTCCAGTTCCGGTCTTTTTTTTGTCTTTGAATCACAATGTTTCCTCCTTACGCTTTTGTGGTATTGAAAAAGTGAGTGTGCCACCTAGAGGGGGCGATATTGAATTGCTTTTACAGAGACGTGAGTAATTAATTTGGATCTTTACCCTTCAGATTTGATCACCTATGGGTAAGAATGATAAAGCATTTTTTAATATGATGTTATAATTATTATTTTTCTCTCTCTCTCCCATTGACAATGTATTATTGTGGATGTAACTATATGATGATGCGGTGTTAATGAGGTATTCAGTCATTGAGCTTGATTGAAAATCGATGATTCTCTACTATAATTGGTCATGTTATCATTTTAAATGTAATTGAGTTTGAAAAGTATGTTGATGCCTGATGAAGGTAATGAGACTAAAACTTTCCTAAGTTAATAAAATATTTTTGATACATTTTGCAAGTATTGATAGTGTGCGAGATTTTCTTTGTTTTTTAGATTTTTGACTTTTTGCTTCTTCTCTCCAACGCACCTATCTATAACCTACAGGTGTGCGACGGTAATTGTTTGAGTTTATTTTTTTTAAATTAAAAATTCTGTTTAGAATGACTTCAGAGCATGGTGATAATGATTAGACTATAAACCCTTGAAAATGCTCTCTGAAGGCATCAAGAGTGAGTCTGGTGCTCAGTCATACAAGGCTTCATACAAGACAGTCATATGCATTATTTCATGAATAATGCCTATGTAGATTTTAATTCTTCCTATTTGTCCTCCCCCGATAAAGCCATGAATGAATGAAATGGAAGAAGAGCAAAAACTTAAAAACCTTTAAAATATTGGAAAATATTGTGACATAATAGACTATATTATTAATTCAAGATTGTTTTGACATTATTGTGTTAATTTTTTTAAGCTTTTATTTAATAAATAAAACTGTGTTTAATGATCAGACACATTTTGCAATAGTTGTGTAAAGTATAAATGTATTCTGGCTGCATTTCCTTCACTATCTGCTCTAACTTACCTATTAAAAAGTAAATTGTTTCAAATGTAGGTTTTGAAAAGATAGTGTGAGAAATGGCAGTTGGCAATAGTTGTGGCTATGGTCTGAGCTAGGTTAAATAGAATACAAAGTTCTGTCATGAAACTCTAATGGCACAGGCCATTTAGATATCACACAATTCAATCACATCATTCACTATAGGGCACAGCTGATTGGTTCCTGCTGTATCAGTAGCCAATGAGCTCAATGCTCAATCTTCAAATACCAACATTTGCTGTAGTAGCATTTTCAGAAACCCTCCACCTTCCCCACCCATATAGATCTGCTACAGGTAATTAATGTACGCTATTTTGTAAAGCAGCAGCATGTCTTACTTGCTCACAGCAGCGTGTTGTGTATGTATTGGCAGTAGCAAGTCCTGTACTAACAGCTGCAGCAGCGTAGCAGATCTATTCCGCCAAGTGTGAACATATCAGCATTGTAATATCCATTACCATGTGAGTTGTAATGACAGAAATAACTTTACAAATTAATGTACTGCGTGCATTTTAGGAGTTTTGCTGTGCTGTTATTTAGAATCTGTGTGGGTTACTTGCTTGGATGTCTAATTCCGTTAGCAGCACCCCCATCTAAATTCTGGAGCCACCCCATGTATATTAGTAACATTTGTTATTATACATAAACATTAAATATCCATCTATCCGTTTTTCAAATCACTTGTCCTATGTAGGGTTACAGAGATGCTGGAGCCTTAAACATTAAAAAAGTGCACTTAAATTAAATAAATTCTTAATTTAGCCACACAGTAAAAATCTATATTTCTGCAGGCTTGTTGTATGAAGGGTTGGAGCTGTGTGGGGCTCACACAAAGGCACACATCCATCAGCAGGGACACAGCTGCCTTAACCAGGTGTCATTGTGAATTTGTGGACTGTATGAAATGGTAACTGGCTCAAAGACATTTAAGATTGCAGTATTTGAGCTCATATTAAACTGCCATGCCTGATTTCTGCAGTGCTGTCATGAAAGTGATGAGGTAGTCAGCTCTTTCACCTCAAAGCTGATGGTTCCTGTTCAATAAAGAACACAAAAACTAGAGCAACCGTGAATGTAACAACACTGTTTTACCATCAAAGACAGAAAGACAGATAGGACAATATGGAGCAAATGTACAAAACATAGTTCAGGCTGTCGGATTAAATATTTAAGTTTCTCTGCTCTTCTTTTTCCCCTGATATTTGTGAAATTGTTTTACAATGTACATTGTCTGAAATTTCAACAAAATTGTCAACAAATCTTGCACCTACAGTCAGTTCTGTTGCTAGCTGGGCAGAAGGTGGTGGTGATTCTAGAGGCCCTCAGCCTTAGCAAACAATCGCCCTGCGATTTCAACCGAGGGGGAACGCGATTTCAATGGGCCCCCTCCAGCTACGGCCCTGCCTACAGTAAATGCTGCATTATAGTTCTGCACTGTGCTTTTTTATTTGGATGGAACTGTACTATATTTTGATGCACTGAACATAAATACAAATGTGTTTACAGGGGATGGTGGGTGACTTGTCTGACAAGGGACATTTGATTTCTGTTCTCAGTGTCCATTTTTAGAGTTAAAACAGAAACATTTTGTAGTTTTGTAGTTTTTTTTTGTGTATTTTTTTGTAATGTGCAAGCCTACCGTTGCTCGCTAACANTGCAGTATTTGAGCTCATATTAAACTGCCATGCCTGATTTCTGCAGTGCTGTCATGAAAGTGATGAGGTAGTCAGCTCTTTCACCTCAAAGCTGATGGTTCCTGTTCAATAAAGAACACAAAAACTAGAGCAACCGTGAATGTAACAACACTGTTTTACCATCAAAGACAGAAAGACAGATAGGACAATATGGAGCAAATGTACAAAACATAGTTCAGGCTGTCGGATTAAATATTTAAGTTTCTCTGCTCTTCTTTTCCCCCTGATATTTGTGAAATTGTTTTACAATGTACATTGTCTGAAATTTCAACAAAATTGTCAACTCTACACAAATGTGTTTACAGGGGATGGTGGGTAACTTGTCTGACAAGGGACATTTGATTTCTGTTCTCAGTGTCCATTTTTAGAGTTAAAACAGAAACATTTTGTAGTTTTTTTTTTGTGTATTTTTTTGTAATGTGCAAGCCTACCGTTGCTCGCTAACAGTATGTTTGCTAGCTAACACAATCTTATAATTAAGTGACATAACACAAACGTATGAAATTTGATTAATTAATTCAGTCAGAAAATCGGATAATTTAAAAATAACTTCTTTCTATGTTCAAGTTATGTTACCTTAAGTGATTCATTTGGAACCGATGAACATGATTATATCTTGCATATTCAATAAACGTTTTATTTTAGGGGGCGGCGGTACTGGCCATACCATCTATTGTAAGACACCTTGTTCATACAAAAATCTCAGTAGATGATTATTATATTTGCAAAAACGATGTATAGAAATCTAAAATTGATTTTTCCTATTGGCACACTATCTTAAAACAAATGTTTTTATAAGGCATCTAATGTGCCCATGACTTTTGTACAGTAACGTAGAGTTTGAGCCTCAATATCCAATGAAGCTTTGAAAGTCTCCTTTATTCATGCTTTTATCTTAGGAACTAAAGAGCACCTTTTGATAAAATGTTAGTACAGATTGATTATGCCCATGCAGCAATCAAAATGATTACACGATCAAATACCAAGAGTAACAGACTATTTGCTAGCATGATGTCAGATTATATTACCAAAGTATAGTCAATTAATGACTAAATAGTCAAAATGCCAATTAAACTTTGCTGTCTGCTGCTGTCCTTTGCCTTAATTAACGCTATTGTTGTATTTAGCACAATCAAGCAATTCAAAACAGCCACATCAGCCCAAAGCAATCGAGACGGCTGAATTAAAGCAGCAAACAGTTGTTGGAACGGCCTACTGTTAAGGTCAGCTGTGACTTCACTTGTTGGCAATGTTTTCATTTTAACAGATCATGCTTCCCCCACTGACAGTCACAGTCTATAATCAGTGGGAGTGAAAAACAGAGCACCTCATTGCAAAACATCATCCAAAACTGTGAGAAAGTGACAGTGGACAGATTCTCTTAAAGGATTAGTTCACTTTCAAATAAAATTTTCCTGATAATTTACTCACCCCCATGTCATCCAAGATGTTCATGTCTTTCTTTCCTCAGTCAAAAAGAAATTAAGGTTTTTGATGAAAACATTCCAGGATTATAAACTGGTGCTGCATTCGTTCCATAAGTAGAATAGGGAAGGTGCAGGACATACAGCGTAAAACTTTTTGAAGAATACGAAAGTGCGGTTTTGGCGGAAGCACTTGGAAGGCGATCATTTGTTTATATAAAGCATATACATTTACATTGTTTTAGAAAATGAGTGATGGTTTCTCTAGATAAGACTCTTATTCCTCGTCTGGTGTCGTTTAAAGCCCTTTGAAGCTGCACTGAAACTGTAATTTTGACCTTCAACAGTCTGGAGGCCATTGAAGTCCACTATAAGGAGAATAATCCTGGAATGATTTCATCAAAAACCTTAATTTCTTTTTGACTGCAGAAAGAAATACATGAACATCTTGGATGACATGGGGGTGAGTAAATTATCAGGAAATTTTAATTTGAAAGTGAACTAATCCTTTAAGCAGGGAAAAGGTCGCTTTGATCAATGCAGCTTTAATGGTGACTGTATTGGGATCATATTAGGTCACTTAATGATAAAATATTAAATATTGGGCTGGTAAAGCTGTGGTCATTAGCAAGCACTTACAGTTATGGAGGTTTAATTAATTTGAACCTGATCCAAAGTCCAATACTTGCACATGTAAAAACATAAAAGCCCTCTTTCACAAACCACAGCCACTCAGTCAACTGGATCCATTTACAGGCTGATTGACAAGTTGTGGTCACACTCCAAAGAGGAAACGCTGAAAATAGATCTTTACACCAGCAGCCCTCCTAGGTAATAACATACTGTGTCTTTAAAAGTAATGATGTCATGATAGAATGATAAGCAGGTGCAGGCAAAACAAGCTGTAGTGTTCAGGGTCATTCTTTTTGCCGTTCCACTGAGTGAATAACATTTTGTTATTAGAGACAAAAAAACAAAAGAAAAAAGAAAAAACTTTTCTCTAATAAATTGTTTGCCTCAAGAATACCTGAACACATGAATAATAGAATAGAATAGAATAGAATAGAATAGAATAGAATAGAATAGAATAGAATAGAATAGAATACTTAGAATACTTACCTATTAGCAATTTATAGGTCCTTTTTTTCTTGGACTTCCTTGACTTACAAATGAGGAGAACAACAGAAGCAATCAAACCAACAACAGGGCAACAATAAGCCAAGTGCTGGGAGAAGTCCCAGTTAGTCTAGCAAATGTTTAACACATGACTATGAATTTATATCCCTAACAACAGCATTAGTCAATACTAATATA